>JAKRRZ010000852.1:0-15613 GCA_022627015.2 Podosphaera aphanis | reverse complement strand
CGGCAAGTTTTTCCCATACAAAATATGTTGGTGCTTGTGATGATCAAGCTAGTTCTGGTTTAGTGAAACCTTATTTCATTCCAAAAGACGCTAATATACCCTGTTGACCCATATTTTTCTGACCCACTGACGTTCTTTACCCCTAGGGTACAGTATGGTTCCTATATTGTATGGACACACCCAAATCTGGTAGAAACAAGAGGAAAAAGATACCGTGCAAGAAATGAAACTTGGCACATAAAATTATGTACAGTAATAGTACTGGGATGCCCTGTTTTAGGGACTTCATCGTGCCTTCACCGCCTGCTGTTTAAGGCTGACAAAACCCCTGCATGCTAACCCCTATCGATTAAGCGAAAACTTCACTTACCCTTGACGCCCTGTACGTGAACGTACATTACCTGATGATAAGAGTAGAGCTTTTCCATTAGGAATTGATAGTTTATCGTCTGAGTCTGAGGTTGGAAGCTGATTCAAAAGCCCATCCCAATTATATACATAATTTCTCAATCCACACTCATCTATCTATTCGTGATGCAGAGTCATAAGTTATTCTATCTGTTGATGATATCTTGCTTAAGAAACTGAGAGAATCGATATATTCAACACGTTATCAGCACCATAATGTGAAGGGTTGCAAGTGTCGGTCACTGCACAGGGCGCAGCCCCTAACACATAATTCGATATTAGTCACAGATAAACCGATATTGTCGATTCATCCGAGAATTGCCAGTCAACTCCGAGACTTCATTGATTCAAATCATGTTTACACGGATGAACTGGAGGAAGATCTAATCGACAGGATCCGTGATGCTGCTGATGGAGAACCAGAGAAGGTTATGCCAGTAGGTGTCACCAAGCACAAAGACAAAGCGAGAAAATCGATGGCTCCGAGCTTTCCACCCGAATGGGCAAGTTCTCGAGAAGCTTTTCGGAAGGCTATCAAGAGGTTCGAGTTTGAATCATTCTCGTCAAATCCTGAGAAGAAATCCGAGCCCGGATCAATAATTTTCCCATCACCGGGACCGCTAAAACAGGAAAAAGTACTTGGAACACTGGACCAATCAACCCCTTCCAACAAGCCACAGGTGCCCAATTATATTTCGTCTTCGCTAAGAGACAACTTGTTTTCAGTAGTGCCACGCGAAGTTATGTTATTGTTTACTGGTCTAGAGAAATTAGACGAAAATAATTGGTACACATGGAAGGGCCACATGAGAGATAGTTTGGAAATGTGCGACCTGTGGGATATCATTACCGGAAAAGAGAAGAAGCCGCCAAGGATCTACGCTAATGAAATTGAAGCTTGGACGTATTGAGAAAACATCGCAAGAGTTATCATCAAAAACTCACTAGGTCCTGCTGATTATCATCAAACAAGATCGGCACGAACTGCTTCTGATGTATGGGACATACTAACTAGTCTCCACCAGTCAACCGGAGCCCAAGGAAAGGTAGATTTGATCTGGAAATTCTGGAGCAAGCGATGTGCCGAAGGTTCTTCTGTTAAAGAGCATATTGGAGATATTCGAGCAACCCATATGGAATTAGCAGAAATGGGTATCATAGTTGAGGACTACCAGCTAGCGATAATGATGAGCAAGTCCCTCCCATCGTCATATGATAATTGTGTATCTACAATCTTTGCAGGAATTAAGGATCTTGAAGAAGCAGATTCAAGATACGTCGCAAACAAAATTTTCGAAGAAATGCGACGAGAAAGCAGATCCGAAGACGCAAATGTGGCTTACGTCCCCCCAAAGTCTTGTTCAAATTGCAAAAAGCCTGGACACACGAGGGAAAATTGTTATGGCAAAGGAGGGGGAAAGGACGGTCAAGGACCGCGTCAGATAGCTAGACGAAAGAAAATCGAGGCCGATCGAAAAAAAGAGGAAGAAAAACCAGAACAAAATGTACAAGTAGCTGAGCGGGATGCCTTCTATTCTAGTCACATGGCTTTAGATGGGCCTGAATATATTCATTTTACTTCCTACTCTTTGTCATCTGATTCTTGGATAGCAGATTCTGGTGCCAGCGCTCATATTGCCAATCGTCGAGAAATGTTTGCCACATTTGTCCCATGTAAAAGAAAACTCAACGTTGCAGGTGGACTCACAGCAGAAATAGAAGGTATGGGCACAGTATACATGCGTAGTATCATTCAGGGAAGAACAAATAATTTTAAGCTGACGGACGTCCTCTATGTGCCTACAACACGTTTTTGCCTATTATCTGGGCCAAAGATCGATAAAGCTGGAGGGAAAGTCACATTTGGAAACAACAGATGCAGTTTTTCTAATGCTGAAGGAGATCAAATTGCAAATGGTACGCTTGATGGGAACTTATATCGAGTTAATGCAAAAGCACCTCATTCGCCACTGCAAAATGGCGTATCTGAGAGAATGAATCGAACTCTTATGGATTTAGCACGTGCCATGTTAATTGAAAAGAAACTACCTGAATTTTTATGGGGAGAGGCAGTCTTACATGCATCGTGGGTTAGAAACCGAAGTCCCACTGTGATCCTAAAAGGTAAAACTCCAATTGAAGTATTGACTAAGACTTGTCCAAATCTTTCGATGGCTCAAGAATTTGGGAAAGACGTATATGTCTTAGAAGAAACTCCAAGGCCTAAGACACAATCGAGGGCACGCAAGTTCATATTCACCGGTTTTGAAGATGGTCCAAAAGCGATTAGATACTATGGTCAAAACACGATGAAAATAAAGGTGTCTCGCAATTATTACTTTGTACCAGATCAACTTCCAGAACCAAATAAATTCACCTCGACCATTCACCAGCCACAATCAAACATCGAATCACAAGAGATATCAGTTCATCCATCCAACTAAAGTCAACAGTCTGAGGCAAATAGGCTCGAGGGGGAGAGTTTGTCACATGTCAGTGACGTTTCCAAGCCTATTATAGAGTTACAAAAATCAGATCTTAATCAAAGATGCCTTAGATCTATAACAAAATCAGGGACAACTACCCGTAAAGATTATGCTGAATTGGCTGGATTCAATCCTAGAAAACATATACGAAAACCACAAACTGGAAATTCAGTCTACACAGCTTCTGAAGGATATCAAAATGGAGATTTTTATGCAAACTCACCACATTTCGCAAATATAGCATACGGGTTAATGGAAAAAAATGGTGACGATAAACTCCCCAATACTATCCAAGAGGCGCGTGAACACCACGATTGTAAAAATTGGATTGAGGCAGCCCAGAAAGAACTAGATACACTGAAAGAAAAACAAACATGGGAGTTGGTAGATCCACCGACCGAAGGAAACGTCATAGGCAATGATGGGTGTTTACCAAGAAATTCGATGAAAACGGAAATCTGTGTAAATATAAAGCTCGTCTTGTCGCGCAAGGATATACACAGGGGTACATCTATGACTATTCTGACACATTTTCTCCAGTGATCGGATTTGATTCATTTCGCCTTGTTCTCGCAATTGCCGCATATCACGGTTTAGAAATAGGACAAGTTGATATCAAGGGTGCATATCTTAACGGTAACTTGTCCGAGAATATATATATGAAACAACCAAAAGGTTTTGAAGATGGAACCGAAAGAGTTTGTCGCTTAATTCATACTCTTTATGGCCTTAAGCAATCCGGCAGGGAATGGAACAAGACCCTTAAAAATTTCTTGGTCGAAAAGGTGGGATATATCCAGCTTATTAAAGAACACGGTCTATTCATTCGAAGTAACGCCAATGGATATGACATCATTGCTGTTTGGGTTGATGATTTCCTCATTGCATCAACAGATAAAGTTAGACTCAATCGTGTAAAGAATGAAATCTGTAGCAAATGGGAGGCCACCGATCTGGGAGAGCCAAAATTGCTACTAGGAATTCAAGTGGAACGTGATCCACGAACAAAATCCATTAGGATCTTTCAAGAACAATATATTTTGAAAATATTGAATAGATTTGGCATGGAAGCCTGTACACCAGCAAATAATCCTTTACCTTCTGGAGTGATCTATTCGAAAACTGAAGAGGAGGAATCTTTTGATGATACCACTAAACACCGAGCTGCAATTGGATCTTTAATGTTTGCATCAATTGCTACACGTCCTGATATTACGTATGCAACAAATCTCATGTCTCAATTCAATGAAGCCTCGTCACAAAAGCACTGGAATGGAGTTAAACATAATTTTCGATACCTTAAGGGAACGATTTCGACCGGCATTATGTACAGCAAAATAAAACACACCGAACCAAAGTTTACTCTTACAGCATATTCAGATGCAGATAACGGAAAAGGATATGACCGCTAATCCATTTCCGGATCAGTAATCACAATAGCAGGAGGTGCGATTAGATGGTCTGCCGAAAAACAGCGACTAATCACAGTTTCGACGTCCGAGTCGGAATATGTAGCTGCTAATCTCACAGGAAGAAATTGTTTATTTTTACGTGACATAATGCAAGAGCTAGGATACGCACACGAAGAGCCTATCCCATTGTTCATGGACTCGGACGGAGCAATTTGCCTGACAAAGAATCCAGAAAATATGAGGGCAACTCTACATATTGATAAAAGATATCACTGGATACGGCAACATGTCGAGGATGGTACATTCAGTCCTGAATCTATTCCAGGGACAGAAAACCCAGCTGATATGTTCACAAAATCATTGGATAAATCCTCCTTTGAACGTCATCAGGTTAATGTAGGAAGTATATGATTGACTGCATGTCTCGAGGGGGAGAGTCTGAGGTTGGAAGCTGATTCAAAAGCCCATCCCAATTATATACATAATTTCTCAATCCACACTCATCTATCTATTCGTGATGCAGAGTCATAAGTTATTCTATCTATTGATAATATCTTGCTTAAGAAACTGAGAGAATCGATATATTCAACACTGATGTATTAGCAGGTTAGATATATAGAGGAAGTAGAAAAAGGAGAGAGAAGGGGGATACACTTATTTTTTGGTCAATTCTGAACTTGCTCACGAAAGATTTTGCTTTACATTACAAAGCTCCTTACACGATTCTATCCTTTACGGAATCTTTTATTCTCGCTGTATCATACACAGCTTCACTAACCGTGATTATTGTCAAAAGTCACATATTAATCGTATTTTGAAGTGAATTGTTATGAGTGGAGATGATAAGAGTTGTTTTCTGATTCTATGACTACGGGTACATTTATCGAACACGGCGCAGACCTTACGATGATCCAACATAGGAAATGCCATGACTGAATGAAGTAAACGAGTTGACGGCTGCTGGTGGAAGTCATTACATGACTGGTAATAAATCCCAACTTGAAAATTTACAAAACGTCTATTATGAAGAGGTCATCAAAATTTTGTCTGGTCCAAGTGTAAGATTAAGAAGCACGCGTCGTGAATGACGACAATCAACTCAGTTTGTGATCAACTGGACATCTAACAGCCAAAATCCCATCTCATGTAGAAGACCAACGAGCCACTGAAGAATAGTTCGATGGACGGTGAACCCAAACTATTATTTTCCGTCTCCAGATAGCATGCGCCTACGTACCCTAAGATCTCTATGAGAACGCTGGACGCCGGAGCATCTTCGTGTTCTTCCTTTACCAGCCCCAGAATAGCATATTTTGACTTGGTACACGCATGCAAATCGTGAGGAGTCGTGACCAGTCCCGCTCCAGGGAGGTCTATCTGAGGCCTTCTCCTTCTCTCGCCTATGCATCGATCGGTACGGTCATGAGAAACATGGTGACCCCATCACGCTTTATTCTTCATCTCGAGATCGGAAAGATATTCCGGCCACACGAGCGCGCAACCGATCCTATCCCTGACCTGACAACGCGACGCTCATATCTGAGACCTCAGGATGGCAGTGTCGAGGGCCAAAGTCATGAAGCAGCCGCACGACGGAAAAACTTGATTATTTTAATGAAGATCCGACGTAGTAGCGTGACGAGAGGGAGAGAAACGTAGGCATGGTGCTATTTCTTATCTCCAGCACCAGAATAGGCGGAGAATGAAGAGAACACATGCAGAATCTCACGCATAATGGCCTAAATTTTTCATTCTGTCAAAACTGGAACGGCCAGACTCGTGCTGGGGTAAGACCAAATCCATCGTTGTCGGCCCGTTTATCTTTTCACACACGGAAATCCCTAGATGCAGAGACTCGAGCCTCCCAAGCCCAAGCCCACGTTCATCTACTCAAGTCGTTCTATTAGTCCTTGCCTTCATGGTGAACGAGTCGTCACGCCCGAAAGCCTATGACGGCCTAATCAAGTAATTAGGGTGCAGTTTGTAGATCGTTTTCGTACGTAGCAAGTGATCAAGAAGGTTTCAAGACGTAGACCCGTCTTGAGTACCATTAACTTTGGTACATTTCAGAGATTTTGGCCGAAAGTTAGTTACTTTAGTTCCGAAATAGCCAAATCAAAAATAATGAGCCAATCATGTTGGAGTTTGAAACGCAAAATTTTAACTATCCAGTCTTCTCTTCTCAGTATTTTGAATTCAATCTTTCTCGTCTGCAGCGAATTTAGCCGTGTACGATAATAGAATATCGCACCGAGAGAAATAACTGGACTAAATTGTACAGAGCAGGAAAGTTTAGGTTGAGACTCGCTCATGAATAGATTCACGAGCTGGCAATTTTAGGGAGACAGATGGAGACGGCCATGCGCCAATACACCAACGCCAACGCCAATGTCAAATAAAGGATCTGAGCTTCGATGTATGAAAGATCTTTGCGATGAGGTAGAGGGTCTCAGCGACGACTCCGTCCCGTACCAGCTGCTCTTGCGCCGCCCATCATGCCACCCATTTGCTGCATCATAGCTTGCATATCCATTCCACCTGGGCCTCCACCGCTGCCAAACATCTTCATCAAAGATCCCATATCAGGCATGCCTCCACCCATACTTCCGCCCATACTCGCTAACCGCTTCTGCATAGCTGCCATTTGTTGCTGCTTGTTGCCTGCACCCTGAGCTTTTTGGAGATTCTTCATATTGCCGCCCATTTTCTTGGCCATGCCCGCCATCATTTTGTGCTGAGTAAGAAGATCTTCCACCTCACGCACGCTTGTACCAGAGCCTCGTGCAATCCGTGTGATGCGCGTCGGTTGTTCGATAAGGATCTTACCGTCGCTGTCCAATTCTTTGGCTGTCATGGAATCACAAATAAAAATCATGCGTTTCAATTTCATGCTTCCTTCTTCGTCATCCATTCCCTGCATCATGTTACTCATACCTGGAATCATGCCTGCCATCTTTGATAATGGTCCCATCTTCATAATATTAGATAGTTGATCACGGAGATCACGCATGGTGAAGACGCCTTCGGCAATATGCTTCATGGTATCTTTTTGGTCCAGCTTTAATGACTGAACATGTTCCACCAGACCTTGCATATCACCCATCCCAAGTAGCTTGGAGACAAATTGTTGTGGCGCAAATCGTTCAAAATCAAGCATGTGCTCACCAGTACCAATGAATATAATAGGTGTGTGTGTTGCTGCAACTGCCGAGATTGCTCCTCCTCCGCTTGCATTCCCGTCGGTTTTTGTGATAATTATGGCGCCAAAGTCTGCCGCTTCTTTAAAAGCTTTACTCTGAGCCTCAGCTTGCTGACCAATGCTTGAATCCAAGACCATGATAGTCTGATCAGGCTTAACAGCCGTTTGAATATCCGTCATCTCGGCAAAAAGCGCATTTTCTTGTCGATGTCTTCCGGATGTATCCACGATGATGATTTCAAATTTTTCCTTCTTGAACTTCTCTACCCCTTCCTTGGCCACCACAGCTGGATCGGTTTGCGTTAAGGAACCATAGTATGGAATTTTTGCTTTGGTAGCATTCTGTTTCAACTGATCAAAAGCACCGGCACGAAAGGTATCCGCACAAACTAAGCTCGATTTGAACCCTCGTGATTGATAGTGCCTTGCCAGTTTCGTGCATGAGGTCGTCTTACCAGCACCTTGTAAGCCAACGAACATAATTACATTGGATTTGCCTTTCTTAGGCTTGAAAGGCTCAGAATGTGGATCCACGAGTTTTACTAATTCGTCAAATACTGCTTTCTGTATGAGGCGCTTCTTGTTGACGCTTGGAGCTAACTCTTTGAAATTGACTGAAGATTTGATCGATTTTCGAAGATTTCCAACAAGTTTAACATTTACATCTGCTTCAAGGAGTGCAGCACAGATCTCTTTGATCATCCCATCAAACCTCTATCACGGCAATTAGCAGCTACTTACAAACTCTCATCAACGTTACGACATTACCTTCTCATCTAAATTACTCGATCTAGTGAGATCACTAACAGCAGAACTAATGCGCCGCCCGAGATCTTGGAGAACCATGGTGCTTTGTTTATGAGCCTGTAACGATTGTTGGTAGGAGCTGTTAGGGAATGTAGCATGTAAATGCCTTGTGGTCAATCGGAATCGGTCGGAGTAAAGTTATCTCCGACCCGAAAAATTATTAGGAATCCCAGATATCAAGCAACCATTCAATCCACCGAATCGCCTTTCGCATAACATCAAATGCCCAGTACCATTTCGAAAAAACGTAAAGTTGAAGAGGGCATTAGGGGGAAGATCTCTCGGCCAGTCAAAAAGAAGAAAAGTCAAGTTGACTACCAATCTTCTGAAGATGAAGATAATGCTTCCCGCTCCGCGTCGGACGATGAACCCCAGCTCGACAAATCCGAGGAAGTAAATGATGAAATTACAGACGCTTCAAATAGCGACTCAGAATCTGATGCATCGAGAGATTCTGCATCCGCCGATGAGGGCAACCCAAACCTAACCAAAAAGCGCAAGCGCAATGATCCAACAGCCTTCGCCACATCCATGAGTAAGATTCTAGGTGCCAAGCTGGCTACCTCCAAACGCAGCGATCCGGTGCTGGCGCGCAACACCGATGCGCTGCAGGCCAGTCGGGAAATCGTCGATGCGGCGCTCGAGCGGAAAGCTCGACACAAGCTGCGCTTAGAGCGACGTGAGGCCCTCGATAAGGGACGAGTGAAAGATGTACTTGGAGCGACGACGGCATTCGATGCAGCTTTGAGTGCAGATGGGGGGACAGGTGTTCAGGAGCTCGTCGAAACCGAGAAAAAGTTGAAGAAGACAGCTCAACGTGGGGTCGTCAAGCTATTTAACGCCGTGCGAGCAGCTCAGGTCAAGGGTGAAGAAGCAGCAAGAGAGTTGAGGCAGAAAGGAATTGTCGGCCAGGGTACGAGAGAGCAAAAGATAAATGAGATGAGCAAGAAGGGATTTCTGGATCTCATTGCTAGCGGCGGTGGCACGTTGAAAGCTGGGGCTATCGAGGAAGCTTAGTAAAAATAGACGACTACGGATATTCTATCAGCTTGACGGCTGACTGCCATTCTAATTGTAAGCTTCTCGCTTTATTGAGAAGTGAACGCTCCAATCAACGAAGACTCGTGCAAGATAAAACGTTACCCTATCAAGACACAGATCTAGTTGAAAATTTATAATTCACATAATGTCACGGATGTCAATAGTGATAAAAGGTGCGCGAGATTGTATACGGTTGAAAGAAGTTAGCAAGTCCTAGCACCAAACTTGGGCGGTAACAGCAAATGCACCCGTAAGGTTACAGTTGCCAATTGGATTCAGGACGTTTTCGTAAAGACTATTTCTTTCTCCTACGTTCTATTCTGTTCGCTTGTAAAGAACAAGTCCTTTGAGGTAGACTTTTTCGTTCCTTGTAGCGCCAGATCGTGATATTGCCAGCCAAAATTAGAACAGTAGCCAGTTTACAGGATCTGTTATGTTGTGACTAGTCAACGTTGTCCGTCACCGTCAGATAGTCAAAACCCATTTGATGTTATTAAGATCATGTCTAAAACTCAAAATTTCTTTTTTTTTCGCTTGCTGAAATTCAATCATCTTGGTATCTATTGAGTCATTGATCGTAAAAGTCTTTAAAATTCGCCATCGCCACCGCTGCCACCATTTAAAGCTCTAGAGCCCCAAACACCCACTAAGCCCCACATACCAATCCTCCATCCTCTCCATAGACCGGATAAGCCTTGACCTTTTTTAGCTTTCACTCTGTTTCTCCCCATTTGAGATTTAGGAGCTTCTCTTATGCCTTCTTCATTCACGATAAGCCACATTGTCCCGAATACTCCTCGGTATTCGCCTATTGGAACTGTAGTTAAAAGACATTCTTTTTGATTGTTCGATTTCTGACGATTGCGAGATTCTTGCTTCAAAACAGACATCTGAGCTCGCCTAAGAACCGTTTCCAAAGGTAATTTTAGGTAAAGCTCTACTGATCGAGATACAAATTGTGCCATACAATAAGAGCTTGGTGATAAAATTGGGTCAATAGAAAGATGTGACCTAAAAATTAATGATGCGGAGTAAGAGATAGCTGGGGTGACGAGAGAGTGTAGCATTGTAGGTAAGAGGACTGTAGGATGACATAAGTAAGAGTTCAGACTTCTGATCTGGCTCATTAAAGAGCGGTTGGAATTTGATTTTGGGGTTAGCATAAGCCTGAGAATAATTAGCCAACTATTTAAAGATCAGAGGTGGCTATACTTAGTGCGAATGATATCTAAAGGTGCCAGAATTACTCCAGCCATTATGGCCGCGGTAATTGATACCGCGAAAGAAGCCCAGGGATATGACAAAGCAGGAATTTCTCCCGGGATATCAATTCCTGAAGTTAGAACTGGGTCGGGAAGATTCAATATTGCCAAAAGAAGACTTCGAGACCATTTCTCCATTGTTTCGAGGAGAAACCCATAGATGAATGTGACATTTGTACCTTTCCATAGTCCTCTGGCACCTTCTTTAGTCCACTCTTGAGATGCGACTTCAAGTATAGAGTCTGTAGTTTTCAATACAAGTTGGTGTGCAAGAGGCTGTCTAGAATCTGGGACAGAAGAGGGAGTTCTAATTGGCTCACGAGACCTGCTTTGAGTCTTCGAGTAGGGTGTCGAAGATGTGAAATAGGCTAACTCATCTAGATCAGAATCATCAGATGGACACTGTGGGACCTTTAGCAACGATTTTCTGCCTTATCGAATGAATTGACACACATCACTGCCCAGTGAATCTTGGGAGTAGGTCCGCCGTAGATTTATCTTCTCTGATGCTAGGGCAGTTTTTTCCAAATCCTGAGATCTGGCCTGCAGAACCATCTTGGCGACATCGAATGGCTGAGCGAGTAGAACATTGATGTATCTGAAGAACCACTCATCGATTTGCTTTCTCGTAGATTCCAAGACGGTGGGCGAGGTTTCGGATAGGTAATCGGTATAGTTGATATCTGAGAATATATCTCTTGCCGAGGATGCATAGGAAGATGGGCCGACATTTTTTAACCCTAGTCCATATGGTCCAGCGCTCGTTGTTTCGTAAATATCTTGAGAGATCCCTATAGAGGGTCGTCTATAATATGGTCTCAGAGGATTTGGAGAATCTTGGGAGTTCAACATCACTCATTGTAGTCCAGCCTTGATCGTCATCCAGAGATAATAAGGCTGATCTAGATGAAACTTGAATCTACGTCGGAGCGTTTGTATAACCGAGATTTGAAATATCCCCTAATTGGCCGACGGTTAGTTACTTGTGCGTGTACCTAATGATGCAGATACAATCATATTCATAGCATAAAGTCAGCGTTCAAAGCTGCTTAAATCTTTGATGACATAGATAATTCAAGGTTGGCATTACATAATCAACTATAGAGCAATCAACGAAGATAACCCCGTACAATAAAATTCCAGCAACCCATATCAAATTTTGCTAACTTTTTACGTTGATGGCGCTCATATAAAACCTTGCGAGCGCCGGCTATAATATTTGGCAAGTCTTTGTCATGTTTACTATCCCGGCAAGATTTCAGCGCTTGTATGTGCGTGCGCCCCGTTATGGCCGACAGTTGCTTCCCATACTCAAGGTGACAGTCCCACTCACAGATCACAAAAGTTATGGGCTAGAGCAATCATTAAAGAGGCGGAAAGCCTTTTCAACGTCAGTGACTACGCATCATGGCCACTGGAAACCGCCCGGGCCAGGGGAAGAGTTCGCACAACAGTCAAATAGGAATGAAAGGAAACTGATAATGGAATAGGATCAATGTCACTTTCATTGACAAAGATGGAGACGAGCACAAAATCGCAGCAAACAAAGGCGATACCTTGTTATCTGTCGCTCAGGGAAATGATATAGAAATGGAAGGTAAGTCTATTTAGTAATTACACCATAGATGCATCTTCTAATTAAATATAGGAGCGTGTGAAGGTTCTTGCTCATGTTCAACCTGTCACGTTGTTGTTGAGAGTGAAGAAATTTTTAATCGTATCCCAGAAGCAACAGATGATGAAAATGATATGCTAGATTTGGCATTTGGTCTCACAGAAACGTCAAGGCTAGGCTGTCAGATTGAACTCACCAAGGAATTAGATGGCATCAGAGTAAGATTACCCTCAAGAACAAGGAATCTACAGGCCAGTGATTTCAGTAGCTGACAATCCATCTAACTCGATGAAAACCGAGAATCAATCATCCGCTCAACTTTGAACATGTAATTAAAAATCGCCTCATTATACTTCTCTTCAAATGTCACACTTTTATGGACATGTAAGGCAATTTTATTGGTGAAGATCGGTCAGTTTGTCTCATCAAGGTCTGAAAAATAAGAGGTCATTATATTATTCTGCTCCTTGTTGGCATATTAACTTTCTTAGAAGACAACACTAATCTCATGAAATGATTTTGGAGGCAAGAATCTACCACACTACCAAAATTTGAACAGCTTGGAGCCACTATATCACCATAGTTTTAGATGATGCTCTTTTCACAAGAGGAAGCACTGTATGTACTAGAACATGTATACATGGTCTATAAAATTGCATCACTTGCTCCGGCTCGGGATCAACTATAGGATCATATCAGAGTACCTAGATAGTTGCCGATATTGTTGAAATAGAGCAACAGGTTTCACAAAATCAAGAAATCAATTTAAGTGTTGATTTGTCTAAACCTCTAAGCACCAGTGTTATATTTATTTTGGTTATACAGTTATGAGTTATCCCGGAAATTCATCACCCCATCGATTAAATCATTTTATCTCTCAACCTTCTTTCTAATCTAATTGCCATCTTGTACCCATTCTCTTAAAACTCTACATTTCCTCTACCCTTCGAGCTACTGAAATTTCCTATATTACAGTATACAAGAATTTATTTGTTTCTACAGCTGCGGATCTGTCGTTTTTTTCGTGAAGGCCTGGCTCTAGCTTAAAGGTAATTAGTAGAAACTCATTGGATTTTTTTCTTTCGTGATTAGCAGATTCCGTGGTATTCAGTGCCGGTAGATCTGATTTCTTTTACACATACGCAGAGCTCAGGTCACGCAACCGGAGCGTCACCTTTTCTGCTTATTCAGATTTAAAATCACAACGGTAGTATAGAGGCAGAGCATCGTGCGCATGGAACTCTTAGAGGTGACGGGTCAGCTAATGATCGCGGTGATCTGCTTGTAAGTTTCGCCGAGGGGTATTAGTTCCACTTCACCTCGCGCTTTAACACGATTGAATTCACGGCAACAAAATTGTTGCTGTGACGCTCAGGTCTAAGAGGTCACGGATCAGAGACACTAGGCACGTCACATGATCATTCAGTTACATGTGTTTTGATATGGATAGCACTTTTAAGTCCCGGAATCCGATGGGTATTAGGCACAGTGGAGGGAGGAAAATCTTTCAACAACTGGCTTCAGGCTACCTCCTTTTTTGATGAAATACAGCTCCGCCGCTAGTATGTCTCGTTGAAATAAAGAACTCTTCTATCAGTGTTCTATCAGCCTACTATTTTCATAATTTTCTTTGGTTTTTGCTATATTTTCTTTTTCTTATGTTATAAGGTGTTACCTTCACGTCGCCATTCAACTTAACCCTGTTACAGGGTATCCCCTAAAATATTATAGACACGTATCAGTCTATAAGTAAACCATTCAGAGACCCAGTGGAAGGGTGCTCTCTATATATTTGTTTTAGGTAGAAAGGTCCTAGGCAGAGAGGCCTTGATCTATGAGTAGAAGCCGGGTCCTTCGGGGCACTGGCGCGTCGGGTAGCTATTATAGGCTGAGCTAACCGGCACGTGTCACTTTAAGACTCGTAGCCGTGCGCCGGCACGACGCTAAATGGAAAAAAAAAAAAAAAACCTTTAAGTCCGTCTACCACCCAACGGTTAATCAGCGGGTATCGTCTACCCCCCTCCTGTTAGGAGGGGGCGCAGCAAAATGCAACAGCTCGGCAAAATGCGACACTTTTGCAGACCAAAAATGGCCAGAATCCATCGATTTCAACGGCGCACAATTCAACAACGCCTCGATGGATTTCTTCTAAAATAAATACTTACAGAGAACCACTCATGATACTTAAGTTTGTGGTATTTCTTCTGTTCCTCCTCTCATTCCGAGCTGAAAACCTCATTCTGCCCTCTTGGCGCCCCTAAATACCCCTGTATGCCTGTTGGAGTTTCGCCTAGTGATTGAACGGAAGGTTTTTCGATGACTTTAGCTAGATTGAGTGCAGAAAAAAAGACGCTATCTGAAATTTTGTGAAGAACTCTACGCAAATTCTAAATTAATGATGAATCCATCGAGGCATTGTTGAGTTGTGCGCCGTTGAAATCGATGGAATCTGGCCATTTTTGGTCTGCAAAAGTGTCGCATTTTGCCGAGCTGTTGCATTTTGCTGCGCCCCCCTCCTAACAGGAGGGGGGTAGACGATACCCGCCGATTACACCCACAACCGGTTAACGCTCTAAATCACCCCCCATTATAATTACTTTATCCTAAAAATCGATTTTTAAAATAACCACAATTTATTAAATTATCAAAAAATGTCTTCACGTGAATCAAGACTTCAAGAAGCTATTTCAGCTTTTAATCGCAATGAATTCCCATCTCGGCGGGCGGCAGCGGTGGCATATGACGTGCCATATACCACCTTGAACGAAAGAATCAGACAGAAACGACAGTCCCGTGTAGAAGCTGCGGAACCTCTGAAACTGTTAACAAATGATCAGGAATTATTCCTTGTTAATTGGATAATTGAACTGAATCGTGTAAAGCAGGCTCCTTCGCATGTTCATGTGCGAAAAATGGTCGCAAAGATACTAGATCTTCAGGGTGACAATACTTCTGTCGGTATTAATTGGATACGTCGATTATTGTCACGACATCCACAAATTAAGGGAATGAATGCTAAACCTATCGATCAAGCAAAAGTCGAAGCAGCTACTCCACAAAAAATCGACGACTTTTACACGCTTTTTGACAGTTTGAAGCGTGATTTTCAGGTCCGTCCAGAGAATATGTGGAACATGGACGAACATGGACTTGGTCTTTGAATTTGCACAAATCAGCGGGTTATTTGTGTATCAAATAAGAATTCTGCTTATCGTAAAACTCCTGAGGACCGTGAATGGGTCTCAATCGTGGAGATAATCAGTGTAGATTGCCGAAAAACCCGACCGCTTGTCATCTTCAAAGGTGCGGCACCACAAAGCTCTTGGTTTGAAGAGGAAGTGCCAGATTGGATCTTTACAACATCTGAGAATGGATGGACGGCT
>JAKRRZ010000850.1:0-15630 GCA_022627015.2 Podosphaera aphanis | reverse complement strand
AAATTGCTTGCTTCGAGGAGGGAGCAGTCCTTATATTTGGTGGACTTGTGTATAGTGGTGCAAATATATCGATACGTTTCACCTTCAAAGGATTACATGTACATAGATCATACTGTAGTTGTGAAAGGAATTTTATTAAGCATCCATTACTTACCACTCCAGATAATTATTGGTTAGGAGCTAGCGTAAGATGCAGCGAAGGGTCATCCTAAGACTTTTTTATTAATTGTTTGCCTTAATCGGGAAGGGGAACTGCCGCTAAAAGTGAGTTCTATTAAGCTTATTAGCACCCGGGTGTATTTTAGCTAACCCCATATAATAATAGGGGTAGGAGAGTGAATACGATAGTATATATAACGATACTGTCAGGAGGATAGATGATTATTTTACAAGTATTGAGGATAGTAATACTATTTGTGTGCCGAGGTTTTACTAGATGAGTCAGCAATTCCCGACAAGATGAGATGAAGCAAGACAAGTATCAGGTATGAGACTCGGGCAGGTACCGATAGACAAATGATAGTTTAGAGCACGTTACACAGAACTGATCAGAGACATGCTACGAAACTGGAAAGGGTTAGCAGAAGTCTGGAGCCTGGGGTCGGATGGTGTAGTGGTATACCATCCAGGCCGGTCTTCCAAGTAAGGTTTGGGTAGCCTGAACATCTACCCCACTTGAGACAGAAGATCGTTGGTTCGACTCCAGCAGACTTTACCTTACTGAGGGAAGCTACGATGATGATGGTGGCATGTCTGGATAACTCAAGGTTTTTTGAGAGGTTTCCCTTGAGTGAGTTTCACGGATGGTAAAGTTCGGTAGGGGTGAAGAAAAAGCCGCCTGCCACAACCGTAGTGATTCTTGCAAATGATATCCGAAGCATGATGTTCATCACAACTATATCATCGTTGTATCTGACTGAAGTCGACACCTGCGTGGGCCACAAGGCGCCAGATCGGGTATAAGAAATCAAAAAAAAAAGTCTGGAGCCTGACAGACGCTCGTGGAGGAAGTATACATTGAGATCGGGTATCTCAGAGTTGGGGATCGTGTTTTGCAGACCGTGGTGTCTAAACTTATTATTCTAGTATCGCCAGTTCAGTGCGATCATATTATTATCTTTAGGACCTAGAGTGTCCAGTCAACTTATAACTTTATTCCCTCAATTATTTATCTGCCTTAAGTATTGTAATGACGATCCTTGAGAGGTTCGTCATAGGTAGGACTGTATGCCAGCCACTGGATTACAACGTAGCTAATATTAACTAGAATTGCTGTTACTCACGGACACAAATCAACAGGTATCAAGAACATTCTACATTTTATAAATTCTGCCCCATTGTTTCGTTAAAGCTTGCGTCTCTCATTGAAGAGGAGAAGCGATGTAGGGAGTCTAGAGCTTGATGCGGCGGCGTAGTAGGTTTTGTTTCAAATGTTGTTTACTCTTGCGTAATGATCTCTTAATCTGTACGGAGCTTGCCTACCTTGTGTTCTGCAGGTGTTGTTTCTGGTTTCGTCTTGCTAAGCTTCTGGGTTATTATCGCATATCTACTGTCTGACATCTACCTGAGTTTTTTCTCATGACTACTGTTATCTCTCGCCCTTTTCCCTCAAATTGATCACTAGCACCCTTGCCTATCTCTTATGGCCGTAGTTGTCTTCTGCCCTTCACCTTTCGAGCGACTACATATGTCGCTCTTTTTTTGCTCTTCTCGCCATCGAATCCTAGCTCTCTGTTACACTTCGGCAATTCCAATTCTGCGCCTGACACTGTGGCCCGTTGACCGAGATTCTATTCATCCTGACGGTGTTTCCCGACGCAGCTTTATTCGGCCGCAGGCAAGTTCTCAAGGGTTTTCTCGTGGGAGAGCTAAGATCCTAGCATAGCATCTCAAATTTGAGAGGGTGAACAGAAGATGCGTTATGCCAATAAAATGAAGCCGCTTGCATATTTGTCTGTCATCGATGCCTTGTGCTCCTGGAAAATACCTCGTCGTTTCATGACTCTGCGGGACCCTTGTTATGTCGCAGACCTCCCCCAAATATTTAAACATGCGTGTGAGAATGGATTGCCTTGGTCAAGTTAATTGGAGCAATGATTGCAAGATTTGATGTGACGGAGATACTAAGCCACCTTTTGGGTTAACTTTGGCGTCTGGCTCACGTGGTCGCTCGGGGGAACGAGACTAATCTCAAATAGGAAATTTTCACGGCTGCATCGCGTCGTCTACCGGGATGCGGATTCGGCAGGTGACGTCGCACTGAAATTTGTCGGCGGGTCTGGGAGTGACGGGCGTACTCAGCGCTCGCCTCACTCGTAACCATCCCACGGAGGTCTGTAGTATCACTTCGCCACGTCACACCTACGAACACTCGACCCATCTGAACCGCTCTATCCCAATACTTCTCTGGACACCCCATCCATTCGCTCGGCACAGCGACGCCGCCCATCAATCTGCGACAGCAAACACCCAGCTTCAATGGCCTTCATCGCGACTTTAGGAGCCATAGGAGTAGGAGCTGCCGGGATACTTCTCGTCACGTCATCCGCACCTCGTCTGCGGCAAAGGCACTGACTATCATGCAGGGACGCGCAGGACTGATGGCCCTCCGACGCTCAAGAGGAGAGCCAGTCGGTGCCCTGGGAAAGGCTTTTTACAAAGGTGGTTTTGAGGCAAAAATGAACCGAAAGGAAGCTGCTCTTATACTACAACTGAGGTTCACAGTGTGCTTCCTTTGCAAAGGACGAGACTGATTTATGGTTCTAGCGAACGGCAATTGTCTAAAGAACGGATACGAAAAAACCATCGAACACTCATGATGTTAAATCATCCAGATCGAGGCGGAAGCCCTTATCTTGCCACGAAGATTAATGAGGCGAAAGAGTATCTTGATAAAAATGCGTAGCCCCTGTACAAAGTTTCGAAATACATGTATGAATTTTATGAAAAAGGTCACCATGATAAGCGAAGGAGTTCAAATATTTTCTCTAAGTCTCAGCAGCTGGCAATCGTATGTCCTAAGTGATCGAAATATCTATCTAAGAATTGGTTCAGTTAATATAATATCTTCAGTGTATAAAATAGTTATAGGCCGACGAAATATTCTGCGCGTTCCTATTTCAACACCAACGTAAACCAAAGAGTCCGAAATCTTGACGTTTATGTGCTGTGAAGGGTGAGCTTGCTGTTGGTATTCCACCATCGAAAAAAGTCTTCACCAAAACTTCGAGTTGTTCTGAGGAGCCTGTGGTGCTTGAGCTACTGGTCCTCGATTATTCTGAGGTTTTGGTTTAGGCTTTGTCGGGGCTTTGGTGGGGGAATAGCGCGAGACTGGGCGAGCATTGGGCACTTTTCCACTTTCAATAGTAGAATAAGTTGGAGGAACGAACCGCGGTTCTCCGCCATCATACTCATTTTCAGAAGAGCTCCAACCATCTCCATCCTGTGCCCCTTGAATTCTCTTTCCGTCAAATTTGCTGTTAAATCAGTTAATATCACGTTGTTCTTGATACGGAATATATCATACCGGGGGCGGAGCGTCTTCGACCTTTGCCGTTGCTGTAGTTGCTTAATCGCGATTGCAATCATTGCTCGTAACGTGTAAAAAGCATCATTGCCCGCGTTATGGAGATTCCAACCAACTACTCCCAAATCAGCGATTGTAGCACCAAGATTTCGTGGATTTAATTCTCGCTTAAAATAACGATACATCAACGCTGTATCGATTGCCTCTACTAAATTCGGGATAGTACAAATATCAAAGCCGGCGGTTTTAAGGAAGTTGACATCTGAAACAACATCATGGCCAACAAGAACGATGTTTCGCTGGGAATTATCAACTGTTGGGGTATCCTCTTTCTTTGAGAAGGGATGCTTAAATATTGAAGATATTGCTTGTGGTACATCTTTCAAGTCGATAAATTCACTAGAGCTGTAAGTGAGTTAGTTGAGAAAAAAGATTTCATCAATAAGACTTTTGCATTACCCAAATTCAAACCTGTCGGCGCAACCATGAACGTAATCCGTATTGATACATTCTAGATGTTCATTGATTCGGAAGTGCCGTGGACGAATAGCTTTTACCCAATTTTTTCCCCCCTCGCCAGGTGGTATTGTTGAAATATCTCTTGTGTCAAGTGTGGCAAAGCCTAGTTCAGTTATCATATTGGGATTACGTTCCCAAGCTTCGACATCCACACTGATAAACACGACAGATCTCTCTTGATCAAAACGTATCGGTTTTTCTGGGGTAAAAAGTTCCGGAGTATCGATCACAAGATCATCATCTGATGCCTCTTCTCCCATTTCTCTTACATCTGCTTTGACAATACGCTGGGGTTCGAGATATTCTTGACGAGCTTTGATCGTTTTTGGATTGGAATTATGGTCTCTAATCCCGAGATATCTTTGGACTCGTTTTATTGAATTGTTCCAAGATTGTAGCTTTGTAATTCGTTCCCTATTGACCCTAGATGTGGTTGCGTTCTTTCCTGAACGTGGTTGGTTTAAAAGCGCAACCTTCTCTCGAAATGCTTGAAGGGCTACTCCAGAGGGCTCTGTAATATTTTCTGCTTCTTCTTTAGGTCTATAGTAGCTTGGAGGGATATTTTGTTTCAATCTGTCTGCTTGAGCCTTGTTATCTGCATGGCCCATGTACCTTGGCCGAGGTGTACCATCATTGACTCCGAATCTTAATTCAAAAGCACCTTTGGCACCAACGGGAATCGTAAGAGTAGTACGAAGATGGCTATTAATTTTTGCTAAAAAATGATTAAACTGTCTGGTGAGCACCAAAATAATAGGTTGCTGCGCCACTGATTTTAAATCTTTGTAGAGGTAGAAGCTAAACAACATAAATACTCTAGATTTTTCAAAAATTTGACAATAAAAACTTACAATTCCCATCCATGTTCATACAATTTTCCTTGGGCAAAGAATGTATCATCGACTGGTTTTCGATTTGTGTTGCCGATATATGAATATGGATACTTCTGTACCATCTGAAAGGAACAGAATCGCTCGGCATCCTTTGCAAGATCACCAACAGCAGGTTCATATCCTAACCTGAAAGATTTAAAGATGATCTGACCTAAACTTAGTTCAGTACGCCAAGTTACCGCTCATTTGAAACCTTTGGAGTTTACTTGGACTGGTGATGTTTGGAACTGCTCGAGCATCTTGACTTTTGTTAAACGCTATTTTTTATTGCTGAGCTTTGATTTTGGAGCATACCAGGATTGCTATCTTCAGATTCTTGCTTGACGATGGGCTTAGGTTCAGTTTTGATGGTTACTACAACGCCACCGTCGTCGCTCTCAGATTCTGTTCCATCGTAGACGTTCATCTTCGCAAAGATTCTTTGTGCCGTATTTTTTTGAATAACTTGAAAATTCGGTTGCTACTAGCAGTCTGTTGCTTTATGGCTCTTTTTAGGTGTTTTAACTAAGACCCCGCTAAAATAGAGTTTTAAATGACGTGTGAAGATTCGCCAGCGGCTAAACAGCTCGAAACTGGATAACAAATTGATTGATTATTAAACAGATGAGAAGAGCGTCAAGACCGAAAAAAGATGAAAGGAATCAGCCCTCGTTGATGAGAATATTCTCAGATTATAAGCCATTATTAACCAACCTGTATTCATACACTAATTATCACGAATGACGACGAATTCACCAGGTCAATGTTTGATCAATTTTTTGTCTCGGTCCGGATCAACTATTCTCCGCATCTATCAAGCCTTGACCCCTCCCCCCCTTTTGCTAGAGCCATCTCATGCTTTGTGTGCAACAATTAATGCTCTTATTACAATAAGAATGTATAGGAAACCAAGAAGCACGATCTATGATTAGTATATACATACACGTGTGTATGTGGGTAGAGTGTTACAGCAAAAAATCTCAAAAATGAGCGTCACAGTCGATCTCTGAGGAAGAGAAACTCTCCATTTTCTCCTCGCGCGCGAACTCAAGAAATAACCTCCTAAAACACTAATCTTAACGATTGTACTTCACTCCTTGAGAGAGATTGGGTACCGAAGTTTGTAAACTTGTCTGAACTCGTCAGTCTACGTACGGATCAAAATACTAACTTGGAGAATATCACTACTGTTACTCCATTAAAAGGGTTAAAGATGCTATAATATCGACACCAGTTGTACGAAAGTTCGACCAGAATCTATCCACTCGCTACCTTGGAAAGTGACGTGAACCGAGAATTTTTGTAGCATTATTGCAGCCTCAAATGTCCTTCAATTTTACTTGCAAGCTAATAGAAACTCAACGATGTTGCTGCGCCTAAGAACGCTAGTTTCGTGGAGTGTCGTTAAAATGATCGATTACGTGCATAGATAAAAATACTCTGGGGAAGAAATAGTGATTAGCCAGTATTGAAATTTTAGCAGCAGTGAAAACGGCCACGTAAGGCAACCGGGTTGTACGAGCTTTAGCAGCAAACGACAGCAAGCTTATCAAAAGAAAAAATGTTATACATTGAAACAGTGCGTATCCAGTTTAGCATCCTAGAATTGATCAAGGCCAATTTCCCTGTAGGATGTCGATCATTAACAAAGTTTCTCTTTCTCTCAAGATAAGCCTCAAGAAACTTGTGTTACTCATCTTTTCTGTTCCTGTGATAGACTTGAGATAGATACTTGAATCGAAAAGCCTTCTTGAATATTGTATAGCAGCGTCCTATTGTCACTTTCAACCGGCTCTTCTTCAATTTTATCCCGCGTTTTGACGCGCCTGGCTACAATGGGGTCACTGTCAGATCTAGAGTCGTTATAAGAATTAGGTTCATCGACAAATATTTGGTCACCGTTACTGACTAACATATCGTATAAAGGTTCTGTAAACTATAATCTTGGAACTTCAGTGAGATCAACAGCTTGAGCTTATTATTCCGCAAACATTTCTGCAGTGGCTTGATTGTTGCTGAGAAATACCGTTATCCACTTCGGCAGTCGCGGTAATGGGCGTGAATGATAGCTCCACAGACAACTCCACCCTGCGATGGTTGAATCAGTGAAGAGAAATATGATTGGAAACTTATTGATGTGACTCAATTATCACTGACGTTTTCAGGACAGATTTCTATCTGGGTTTTCCAAATGTGCCCAGGGTTTTCAGGGTTCTAGAGCACACCAGTGTGTGAAGAAATATGTATGATAGCCATCTTTGGCACGGTATCACAGTCAAAATGAATCTGTTTAGCAGAGCGAAGCGACAAAATTTGAAAATGTATCAAAAAGTGCATATTATGGTGATAGCTAAACATCTTTACGATATTCTTCTTGTGATCATGCTTAATCCCAAGGTTAATGTCAAGCATTTCTATGGAAGGTTCCCATAATACCTCGAGCAAAGGCACGAAAGCTTTAGCCTCCACCTGCTCATGATGAATCTGGTTCCTCATTATTGTAGCATCGCTAAGCTTCTCTTTGGACGCTTTTTTGGCGGGCCAAAAATTTACTCTGTAACGCTCAGCCCAATTTGCTTAGGAGCCTCCTTAAGAGGTTGATCGAAGAACTTCTTGAGAACGCAAGTTCATCAAAGTTACGACCTGCAACGAAGTATCAACGGAGCTTCAGTTCCATCATGTTCTGTCAGAACCGTACATACTATTCTTATTCGGCATCCGTTGGCTAAACTTGCCTTGATAAGTAAACAATCTGGTCAATTTATATCTTGTAACAGAGGGTCTGTAAGCATAATCAGAGGTATGCTACTACCGGTAAGTAATACATGTAGTCCGTTAGAGTATCAATCATGAAGAAAAACAAGTGCACTTTTCGGTTCGATTTGATTCTGAGTGCTGTAGGAATGTCAAGTATATCGAGCCCAAAAATTTGTGCTCGTTGATTCATCTAAAGAGGAGTGAATATGATGAGTAGGTAGTTCGTGAGGTGACGCGCGGAATAATTCCTTCACACCTGCGTCTGATTGTCCACAGCCTGGACTAGCTGGATGCATGTCACTTTCCTTGCAACGAAACATGTTTGCAGCTACTGGATCTCTTGATTTAAACAACGATGAGCGCTCATGCATTATCTGACGTTACTCTGCTCACGGAGCATCTCACGTACCGGCCTGCGGCTTTAATCGATGATGTGGTGAACAGGTTAGTTCAGTAATCAGCCCTAAACCCACTGCATAACCCTAACTGCTATCAGTATTAACATCCTTGCATTCAAGGCCACTGAAGCTGTTGAGAAAGGACTTCTTGCTGCTAATCCGACGGACTTGGGCTTTAAGCTTCCTCCGCAAAATACGCCAGAAGGAATAGAAGCTGCTCGTGTCATCTCTGAACGCGTAACGACTGAGATCGAGAATGGCGTTCATCAATTAGAGACTCTACTCGAGTCAAAGATTGATAAGAATTTCGATCGGCTGGAGATTTACGCGCTGCGAAACATCCTGAATGTGCCAGAGGACCTTCGGAACTTGGTGCGTCTCAGCCATTATGAAGGCATCAATGCTGCGCCCGAGAAAGACGCACCCAACACCGAATCGATCTGCTTGCAAAGAAAGAAACTACGAGAGACACAAAAGCTACATGCCTACCTACGAGCTGAATCGGCCAGAAACAAAGCGACCATTATGACGCTGAGATCCTTGATAATAAATCAATCATCGAAGCAAGAATCAGATAGCTGCACCAATAAAATCTATCCAGCATTTGGGTTCTTGCAAAATGAAACATTTACTGGGGATGCATCTCAACCTGTGACAACCAGTACGTCATTCGCTCTCTCGCAACTGCCAGCCCTCCAGAGCCTCTTGAAAGACCTTGAACCGAGGCTAGGAAGGTTAACCGACACAATCCATTCCGAGGGATCAGAGAAAGATACAGCCAAGAGTTTTCGAAGAGAAAGATTTGAGTTCATTGAGAAAGAGACCAGACGACACCTGGAGAATGTCAGACAATTAGACCTGGGAGAAATGGGAGAGGTGAGGGATGAAGAGTGGCATGGTTCAGGGAGGAAAATTGACAAAGCAGAGGTTGAAGATCTTGAAAAGGTAATTCAACTTTTCTGTGCAGATAGAGAGAATAAAAACGAAAACAGCGCTGGCGCTGGCGCTGGCGTAGATGCAGGTGCTACAGGTGCATAGGAAAAATAATAAAAGCTCAGCAATGAAAGGAATTACAGAATGATATACACCCTCACAGCACAAGGGCTGTTTATTGCCAAAGCTCATAATAGTGATGATATGAAAGGGTTTACTTCCATCAAATTACTTCTTAGGTATTATATCTCAGGATCTAGTGCTAAGCTGTCTTGAATTGATGACTACATCCTGTAGGGTCTTAGTCACAACTGGTAAAAATGAATTCAGACCTCACTATCACAGGGCCATGCAATTGATTGAGCCTTAATTTCATAAATTTTAACATAGAAACTTGACGGAAAATCCACATATCTAAATATTCCTTTTTGTAAAGATCTCAGGATCGAATATTACTTTTATCTATGAAGATTAAGAATCTACACCGTCTAAGTATTACCAAATTATAAAGAATAGATTTCTTGCTGAAAATAGCTGATATCATCAATCTCTGAGGTCATGTCATTGTGATTTATTCAGTTAATTCTGGCAGCTGATCATGGGGCTGGTGCTTTGATCTATCACCCGTGTATTTCCTTTCAATAGAATATTATCCAGGTATTTGTTTGGTGTTCAGCATGTCTGGACGTTTGCCACGTGACATTGCGCACGTCCATTGCAACTCTGTATATTAGCAACGCGTTGGAGGAAAACATAGAAATGATAGGATTAATTGAATGAACTACTTTGTCTTACGCGCGTTTTGTATTTTGAGTCTTTTGAATAGCTATTCTATTCCCAAATAAAGCCGATTTCCCGACACTGATCAGTGTTCTAAAACATCGAGGACACAGAATAGCAAGGTACATTGAAGAGACGCGCTCGGTACTGAAACGGACAGGAGAACTCAGGGCCTCTGGTACTTGAGCAGCCTCTTGGAACGACAGAAACATAGTGCGTGCTAAGCATCTGATTTGGAGCGAGGACTAGATACTAGGGACAAAAAAAAATAAAAAAAAATAAAACCCTTAAATTTTATCTGAACGACAGACCAGACCATCATGCCCATTGCCAGCACACTTCCAAGATACAAGCTACCCTTTCCCACGTAGCTTCATACATTAAGAATGACCGATAGCAAAGAAGATCAAAATGTCCAGATGAAGGATACCAGCATTATTCCCGACGAGAACCTTCAAGAAGCAGAGAAGAAAAGATGGACTTCAGGATTTGTTCTCAATCATCTTTCGTCGTTCAAGAAATTCGCAACCGATGCCGGAGCCGTCGATGATATATTATGGGACGGATTTCAAGATTACTTCGAACACTGGGATACGTCCAACTTCAAGCTAGCAGGCACGACAGATCTAAACAATCTCCGAATATTTCTCCGCCAACGTGGTCTGTACGTTGTTAGGAAGAAAGGATTTATTGTTGCACGAGCACTTTTTAACGTTCTGAATGAAAAGCATCCTGCAGAGTGGCCTGAAGACGAACTCTTTAATCAGATAAAGAAAGGATCGTTTTACTCAAGACAAATTCCGCAAGCTACAGTAAATTCACCTCCAGCTGACCCTCAAACATCAAACACTCCTCAAGGTGATCCACCATCTACATATCCCTTGGGATTTAACAACTTTCCAACAAATCCTCCACTACCATCAACTCCAATTGGCAATAACCAGCCCAGAGTGAACAACACCAACAGAAACACCATTTACAATACTGCTCCACACGCACAGCCCACCGTTCCGGGTGCAACCACCAACAATCCTGTAAATTTAAATACCTTCCCCCCACCTCCGCCTCCATCAATCCCATCAGACAATTCTTCACAGCAAACCAGTTACCATTCTACACAATCCTCAAATTTTCCTTCCAATCCACCATTACACGCTACTTTCTCTCCGGATACAAGTAACTTTCACGCTCCTTCACGTTATAACAATTTTCCATTACATCAAAATCTCCAGCAAAATAATACACAGAATCCCCATCATGTACAATATAACAACCAACATGATGAACGACAAAGAACAACAAGCATAATGAACCTTTACAAAATTTATAGAGATGGTATAAAATACGGCAGCCAAAATGACAATCTGAATAGCGCTCTCGATGATTTTCATGAGATGTGCTCCGCTGCTGGTGTGCCAGACGACTATAAAGGTCAAGCAATTTCAATCATGCTAAAAGACTCCGCCAAGCTCTTCTACTCAGAAAATATTCGTGGTAAAATCTCAGATTTTAACGAGATTGTCAATGCGATAAGAAGAAATTTTGAGACACCAGAACTGCAACGAGAGATGCAATCAATGTATAACTCAATCACCCTATCTAAAATCTCCGCGGAACATAAAGAACTCAAAAGTAAATCAGAATGTCTTGAAGAACTTGTCCGCGAGATTCAACGACTTCATCGTGGCTTCCCTGCATACCGAATAAGCGATGAAAGAAACGATCTCGAATTACGCAATACAACTACTTGTTGCCTGTGAAGAAGACCCTGATTGCTCAATGGCCTGTATGAATCCAGCAGCAACTTTTCAGGCTTTCATTGCACAACTTAGGACCTCTATATGCTTATCATTAAAAGCTCAGAAATCTCTGCATTCAACTCAATATACAGTGAATAGTGACGGAAATGAAAGATTCTATACCGATCGCCAATACCATGGTCGTCAACGGACGAATATGACACCTGTATCAACACCAAATATGTCAAACCGACCAATTCAGGGGAGAAAGACATGTTTCGTGTGCAGTAAACCTGATTGTTGGTCTACTCGACATACGCCGGAAGAACGAAGAAAATCAATGACTGAATTTAGAAATAGGAATCATCGTCTAACTGGCAGAAAATATACAGCACCTGAGATTCGTCAATTTTTAGTTGACTTTGAAGGGGAGGATCCTACTGCTTCTATTTCAGACGAATTGGAAAATTTTCATGTAACCCAAGATGATGACAGTGAAGATTCCGAGGACTTCTTCAGAGCAATCAACTTCTTCTCTGAATCTCAAAATTTGGCATCAATAGATTCATCTTCAGAAATCTTCACAACAATGCAAGGGGATATCAACGGACATACTGCTATTAGATCTCTCAAAGACAAATCAACAATGCACCTCCTCTTGAAATCAAAATCATCGCTCAACTCTCGTTACTCTTCTCTAAAATTCGAAGGTATCCTTATCGATACTGGCGCGGCCAAGGTTTCAACGGCTGGCTATGAACAATTTCTTGCCCTCAAACGCCTCCAGCCTTCCATTCAAATCAATAAATTAAGGACTGAAGAAGCTAAAATTACGTTTGGTATTGGATCAACCTCTTCCCTTGGCACAATCGACATCACCACTCCCATTGGTATCATAACTTTTCACGTCACAAAATCAGTTACCATTTCTCTTCTGTCTTGCGGATATGGACAAAATGAAGATTGATTACAATAATTTAAAAGATCTATTAATTCAATACACACCAAACGGAAAGAAAACATACCCAGTAATCCGTAAGTTTGGTCATCCATTTTTACTACTCGAGGGTATTGAAGAGAGTCTTGTGCAATCTTATGAGAGAGATGATGGTATCATACATTGCCATCTGACAATGTCGGAACTTCGACAACTACACCGTAAGTTTGGACATCCCTCTTCCGAAAAACTAGCAAAACTCCTTAACCGCTCTGGCCACGATTTCGATCGAAATGCGATCAACCACTTAACAAAGTTTTGCGATTCTTGCCAAAAGTATTCCAAATCACCAGGGCGTTTTAAATTCAACCTTTCTGACGATCGTGAATTTAACCACAGCTTTTGCATCGACGTGCTTTGGATTGACGAAAAGCCTGTTCTCCAAGTTGTTGACGAAGCAACAAGCTTCCAAGCAGCTCGATGGCTTAAATCTATGGATGCCCAAGAGGCTTGGAATGCGCTTCGCAATTGTTGGATCGATATTTACCTTGGACCTCCCGACGTGATTGTACATGACGCTGGGACCAACTTCACTGGAAAGGATTTCAAACAAAGCGCCATTGCTATGTCAATAACAACAAAAGCAGTTCCTACTGAGGCGCATCACAGTATTGGCCTTGTGGAGAGATACCATACCCCACTCCGACGAACGTATGAAGTTATTTCTAATGATTTAGGTAAAAATAATATCAATAAATATCACATCTTGCAAATGGCAGTCAAAGCTGTAAACGACACCGCGGGACCAAATGGTATCGTTCCTACACTACTCGTCTTCGGCGCATACCCCCGAATGACCGAATCAGACCCCCCAGCACCTTCTATTTTCCAACGTGCCGCAGCCATTAAGTCAGCCATGAAGGAAGTCCGCATAATACATGCTAAGGCACAGGTACAGAGCGCATTGAGGATGCGCAACGGACCAGAAATTCCAGCACTTAAAGACCTACCTCTGAACAGCCAAGTCCTCGTCTGGAGAGAATCAAAGAAGTGGACAGGCCCTCATAAATTACTTCAAATTGATGGTGAAAATTGTATAATCCAAATCGGCGACCATACGTCGACTTTCAGGACAACCTCCGTCAAACCATATTACAATATGGAAGAGAAGCCTGATCCTATAATCGCTCTAGAGACACCTATTCCGAAACATGACGAAGTATTAAACAACAAAGTTGCAGACACCACAGAACCACGTCGTGGCACCAGGATCCGAAAACCGAAAGATTTTGGAAATTTCATCATGTCAATCGACAATCAAGTCACCATTTCCAGCTTTCAAACTTCAAATTTTCATTCATCTAAAGAAATCTCCGACCGTGACCTCTCTATCCGATTACGTTCAGAAGGAAAAATTTCAACACCTGGTAAACCCTTTGAAGTTTCCCGTAAAAAGGAGATCGAAGACCTAATTTCACAATGCATATTTGAAGTAATCTCCCTGGACTCAGTGGCGCCTGAAGAAAGAATTTTTAACGCGAGAATGGTTGACGCAGTTAAATTTAGCGACACCTCCCGATACGAAAAATCAAGGCTAGTCGTTCAAGCGTATAATGACACAGGAAAAACTTCCATTCTCACACAGTCACCTACTATTCAGCGTAGTAGTCAAAGACTAATTACGGCACTTGCACCTGGACTCATTAAATCTCGCAAAATCTCGCTTATTCTTAGGGATATAACTCAAGCATACGTCTAAGCTTCAACATCACTTAACCGACGGATCCTCGTCAAACCACCCCGAGAGATTTCTCATTTATTTCCACCATCTTCGGTTCTTTTAATGCTAAAGCCACTTTACGGAATCCCAGAATCTCGAAATCACTGGTGGAGCACCTATCATAAGCATCACACAGACGAACTGCACATGCGCCCTTCCACTTTGACCCTTGTCTGTTAATATCTACGACAAAAGAAGCTTTTGGAATGATTGGACTGCAAGTAGACGACACACTTGGTTTGGTGAATCCAGAGTTTGCCCGTAGAGAAGAAAAGGAACTAATTGATGCCAAATTCATCTCGAAGCCCATAGAAATACTATCTGTAAACAAGCCCTAGTCTTCAACGGAACAAAAATCTCCTATAAGGATACTGATATTCGCATCCAACAAAAAGGGCAAATCAAAGCTATCGAGCTCGTCAATAACAATTCTCCTACGGCAAAAGATGATTATCGCAAACAAAGAGCCCGTGGGGCATACGTCGCTTCTATTTGCCAACCGGAGGCTTCTTATAGCCTCTCTGCTGCTGCCCAGCATCAAGATCCCACGGCCACAGAAATTGACCGACTCAATGATTGCCTTCAGTGGCAAATAAACAACCACGATCGCGGTTTACGCTTCATTCCGATAAACCTAGAATCTGCAAAACTCTTTGTTTTTGTTGATGCCTCGTTCGCAAACAACAAAGACTTGAGCTCCTAGATTGGAATCATAATTCTGCTAGCGAATGAATCTGATCCTCAGCCCAATCAATTTTTAATTTCAGGAAACCTTATCCATTGGACATCGATAAAATGTAGACGAGTCACACGGGCAGTTCTAGCTTCTGAATTGTACGCGATGGTACACGGGGTAGACTTGGCAATTGCACTGAGAACTACTTTGGATATAATTACAAACCAACTCGAAATTCAAGAGATTCCTTCTATCATTTGCACCGATTCTTTTTCATTGTACGAGTGTCTTGTCAAACTTGGAACCACGAAAGAAAAACGCCTTATGATAGACATCATGGCTATTCGCGAGTCATACGAGAGAAGAGAACTTTCTGAAATCCGCTGGATCAACGGACTCGACAACCCTGCAGACGCTATGACCAAAGCAAAACCAACCAAGGCTCTTAGGGAACTAATTGACAATAACAAATTGAAGGTACGAGTTGAGGGATGGGTCGAAAGGTGATTAAATGGTTTTGGACGTAACTTGACGCAGAGAAAAAGGGGAAAAGAAAAGAGTGCCAGTGTTTGGACGTAACTTGACGCATGTGTGTGTGTGTGTGTGTATTATTTATCGTCTGTTGTGGGCCAGGCCACCATCCCGTAGGGATATAGGACGTATGAAGGATATCTAGAATACATGATCCTCCAAGCTACAGCAGTGCCCATCCG
>JAKRRZ010000849.1:0-15643 GCA_022627015.2 Podosphaera aphanis | reverse complement strand
ATGACTAACATTCACTATGTCTCCAACGTGGGACGCTAAAACGTCACATCCGCTAGTGCGTCACATCCGCTTGCTCCGACTAGGAGGGGACCGACTAAATGGAGGCTCGCTTAATCCGACGATTAGATGATTAGATAGAATATTTTAAAGTAAAATTTTCAACCCAGCACAACTAATATTACTCTCACGTGGCGTGTCAGAAGATCATAATTATCACCTGACCCGAAAAGTTTTCTGTGTACATTAAGGGACGTTCCCTCGTTTGGTTCTGTCAAATAAACTAGTGTGCTTTCTTAAGTCAAACGGGAATGTTCCTCGGGGCTCTACTGTCACACAATAATGTATTGGCAACAGCAAGCTCGTTAAGGTATCTCCTCTTTTCTCCCCCCTCCCTAAGTTCTAACTAATCGAGTATTTACAGTGAAAGCTAAAATCACGTGATAACACAGAGCTTTACAGACTAACCCTTTGTGTCTAAGGATGCACACTAGTAGTACTAAGAGTTAGAGTATAGACGAGGATAAGTTGTTATAAGTCTGGATACAGATGATTATTCATTATTTAGGCAGCTGCTCTATTTATGATATGTGTACCGAAGTACCCCACTAGCAGAGCTACCGTGTGACTATTCATAACACACGTGACTATATGTATTCCTGACAAGTTCGATGGAACTGCACAGAAACCATAACTCATTTCATCTCACCTCCCCAGTTCGAACTTCAGTCACAACAGACCATCACATCTCTTGATATATATACTCATCAATATCATCGAAAATCTCTTCGTGTTTAAATATCATCAATTTTTCTCAAATCAAAAACAAGTGTTTATTTTCAGTGTTCTTACATTTATCATTCATGATGCCTTTCATAAAAAGAGCAAGAACAAGTTCACAACATGCTGTTTCTGAGATTTCAAAACGGCGCATGTTGCAGAAAAGATTCGACGATGGGCGAGCAGTTGAGCCTAATCGGCTCGCTGGCGATAGCCAGCCAGACTTTGCAGCATCGGCTGACACACAGGAACAATCACTACAATCATCAAGCTAGTTTTTAGATTTGAGCCTAGGTCGCAGCAGTTGGAGACAATCAAGTGTGTTCTGTGGGGCAATGATCTTTTTCTACTGGCTCAAGGTCAGTCGTAAACTTCTGGAAAACACAGCAAGTCCGAGGAAGATTTCAAAGACTATACCAGCACAGTTCCATGATATAACTGGGTTGTGTAAATCAAAAGAGGTAGCGAATCTACCCCCACATCAACCAGGAGTATATCACAGGATTAAGCTTCCAATAGATGCATCTTGTCTACAATGAATTTTGCACGGCATGCTTTACTTTGACCAGGCATGTAGATCCAAGCCAAGATAAATTCGAGCGAAGAAATTGAGAGAGAGCGTAGCTGAGCCGTCAATCCAAATTAAAATTTCAATTGCCTTGGGATGTATCTACACCTATTTATTTACATGTAGTGGGATGTTTTCTTACTATGAACATTGACAAGACTCAATCTAGTTCGCGGTACCTTCTCAGCTAATATACCATATTCGTGGAATGAAACCACCTCAGTCGATCGGTTCTTTCCTTCTTATTTCCCTGTCGCAAGGTCTGGACAAGAGGGAAGGATCAGGCGTCAAGACATTGCGAGATGATCATCGAAAGATAGAATTAGCTCGATGGTATCTCATCTAGTGTGACCGTTGGAAGGACATCTGAGTGAGTCCTCTTTGATAATTCCAATACATTATGTAGCCCTTAATAGGCTGAAATATTTAACGCAAGGTTCTTAGAGTTGTCTGCTATGTGCTGCCATAATTTATACCTGAGTTGGTGCACATGCATTTTGGCAGTCTTTTACCAATTTGCACTGAATACATTTACTACACACTCTTTTGAATCAAACTTTCAAATTTCTCTTCGGCACCCCAGCGTCTTAACGATTATTCTTAAATTTAAGCCAATATATTTCCAAATTAGAGCTACCCTTCGTCTAAGACGTTATGGCGGTACTAATCGACGCGCCAGTCATGAAAAAGACCAAAAATTACCTTCAGTGATTCTTATTGACTAGATCCTTGTCTAAAATTTTAGAATATCTATTCTTATAGCTGAGGATTCATGAAATAGTCAGTTGTATTCTAGCGGCAAATGAGGACGCAGTACCACTTAGGGATAGAAGAATCAAAATATTTTTCAGTCGGATTACAAGGATTGTATTTATTATCGATAGAAACTTCGAGGATGCCAGGATTAATGAGATTATTTGGCTAGAGATCTAGGATTAAGGTAAAGCCAAAAATTTAGCTATGCCGTACAAAAGAACATCTGTGAGACAGATTTACAAGTCGTTGGAGGATCAAGCTGCTCCTGAGGCAGTAAAAGCAGCGGCGGCGGAGAAGGCTTATCTTGATACAAATCAGACTTTCGATGAGAATATGAACCGCTCCGTTCTCTACAAAAATTTCGATTTGAATGGCAAGTGGGGAAATAGATTTTGAGTTCACATATGGTCGGAAAGGTTTATAAGTTCTTCAGGTGTATCTGGCTTAGCAGCACCGTTTAGCTATAAACTCATTTAATTAATCGTAGCTGAGGTCTATATGTATCGCTTCTTGGTAGACATATTTTGGCGTTGTGCTTTGCCTTTTTTTCACAAGCTGATTAGTTTAATTCTCTTTATTACACTGCTGGCTGAGGACTATTTCAGCCCCTTCTGACGCTTTCTCATCCATATATATCAGATTTCTCTCAATTTGCTCGGGGAGGTTGACAAGTAATCACCACAGGACAAGCATCCAGAACGGCAATAAACTCAGACATCTTTTTCCAATTCAGGACTAGTGTAACACGATCATTAGATAGGCTTTAAATAGCAAACAAAAGTAAAATCACCCCAAATTTCTCTCCACTATCACCTAAAATTATGGCTTCAGGACGGCTTAAAGGGTTCGTGAACCGCATAGATCGTTCAGCGTCACCATTTAATAATAATAATGATCGAAAAGCTGCACAATCTTTGAAATTTACAGCTCGGCCAGCTTTGCCTTCTGCTCAAGAATATGCACCAGCTACACAACACATGGAGCACCAAGCCTTAGCTCTAGATTCAACTGTTGGCTCAGATTTTGATCACACTAAATCTGATATTCCCATGATTGAACCATTTGTGGATATACCACCGAGTCTCAGACAAGAAGATGACCGCTTAAGAGATAGACCAAGTTGGGATCAAGAGCAGCAGCTTTCTCTGTATAACCCTCATAGAAACGTACAAGCCTCAAAAATAATCCCGGAGCACAACGTAAATCGTAATGATATCCATTACGCTACCGGCGGAAGATACGTCGCGCAGCAAGAAAATGCATCTGTCCGTGCTTCCATAACAGGACGTTTTCAACCGCTTGAGAAGATCAATCTTGAGTTACGAGGAGATGGACCTTCTGCACATGCGTATCATCAAGAAGATTGCGCGCCTAGGGAGCCCCTACATTCCGAACAAGGCGACTCTGATATGGATCGACTTGAAGAAGTGGATGATGACCTCAATAGTGAGATTACAACCAGAAATTCAACCCCCAGTCGCCCAAGGAATTTACGCATGGCCAAAATTGAGAATGCCCCCCAAGCAGATAGCAACACTATTGACCCTGAAACTGATTACAATGATGAAGCGCTGAAAAAAATGAAGTATTCTGAGCTTGAAGCTCAGTCTTGGGAAGATATTCCCAGCCGCAAAGTTTTTTCCTATCCCCGAGAGCTTAGAGGTCCTAAAATAACACTTGAAACCAAGATGGATTATTACTTAGCTGTGGCACACAAAGACAAGGTACCAGCGGGGCCGGCTCGTAAAACTGCCGAAGCTTTTTATGAGCAACTTTCAAGTAAAGAGTGGGACCAGGCGGGTGAGATATTCATTGAAAAGTTCACTGGGCTCATGCAAAAACTGCAAGAAAAGAGACGGGAGAAGAGACATATCGCTGAGGAATTCGAGAAGGAAGTACAGGCACGAGAGAGAGTTGTTCGAGGACATTTAGATAAACTGGACAAAAAACTAGATGACATGCGAGCTAATGGAGAGAGTCTGCTAGTGAACTAAATAGTCACTTTGCGCCTTCTGCAATTTTCTAACTCATAAAACTTCAGATAAGAGGTATTAAGGAACGGTACAGTGTACACTCTTTCACGTTTTTTACAAATTTGGAATGAAGTAAAAATAGTGCATTAACGCATCTAGCCCGCCACGAGGGCTTTTAAGTATTATAGACTGATATTAGGAGTTTGTTAAATTTGTGCTCATCTATATACACGTAAATTTACCTGGAATCGTTTGGTTCTGGTATGGCTAACTTTTCATAGCTTCAGCCGCTGTCGTAGACCGACATCGAACGTTTCTATAGAGTCTCATGTCGAGAAGAGAATGGAAATAATTAACAGCAATCAAACCATACAACGACAACCAGTGGTCCAGTCAGCTACCCGTCGAATCGTTGTCAGTGAAGAGTGAAGAGTATAGTGGAAGTACATTTATAGATCCCTAGGCCGAAAAATAAATCCCAGTATAGATCACCCCACACAACACGTTCAAACAAATTGTAAGTTTACGGATGAGCTAGAGGCGGTTCTTAAGATTTCAGATCGAACCAAGCACAGAGTATTCTGATTACCATCACGATCCTAGACATTCTCGATTGGGATCTATCAATGATGGTGAGGAACCTCCTGCATGAATGTAGCACCAGACCCACGACAGGCCATGTCGTCTTACGCACGACACAAGGTTGGAAAATTGACACGATTGTGTTTGGAATGATGAGAGGGGATTCAGAGGACCGCCGGCGGCCGTGGGGGATGGCCAGTCACGTAGGCATAGCTTTTATGGTCAGAAGAAGTGAGACGTACATCCATGCATCCAAAGTGCGGCGAAACGTGTATGTGCGCAAAAGGTCTGGTCGACTGATTGCATATGGTAGACACTCGACGCGACAGAAAACAAGGAGCACCTTGCATCCTCCGCGAGCTGGCATGCTTCACGCTGTCAAGAGGCACGCCAATCACCCAGGATTTCTAATTGAGCTACATGTCACATAAATCAAACTTTTCTTTTGCCTCAACGTATATCAGCGAGCTATAGAAACGACCAAAGTTTTAATATACAGATAGAAAACCTGATTTATGACAATGTCTTGGATTTACTCACTTTTGCGAATTGGCCACTACTAGGGGCTTCTGAATGTGTGCCCTGAGAAGATCGAGGATGAGTTGATGACTAGTTTCCATCGAAAGTATGCATAGAAGCACAAGATGGCCCAGCAGCTCCTGGCCTCTGAGCTCATCTCCATTTGTGCCGGTATTTTCCACTCGCGGGAGTTATCGTTTGATACCAAGAACAAATTTCCATCTGTGAATTCAGAATTGAAGTTCTTCAGTTGACTATGATCGGATCAGCTTCAGCTGCATGATATGATGGCATAAGTACCTTTGACACGAGTATTTTCTGTGGGAAGAGGGAGCAAGCACAATAAGACTTGGCTGGTATCTATATCCATATATGAAAACTCCCGTGTCGTTCATGATCTGACATTTTCTGTTTTGAATGTGAGCTGTTCAGCGTCTTCTTCCTTCTTCTATTCAGTGGCTAAATGCCAGGCGTGTATTTTCGCTATCAGGCTTTTTTCTTCGGGATATCGTTTTTAATCTCTTAACGCGTTTGACTTGGCCTCTTCGAGCCCTATCCTCCACAGTGACACAGGCTCATCTATTTTGTTAAGGTGGAATCAATGTCGGTCTTGGAGTGCCTTGCTTTGTAGTAGGGCGAGGCATTAGGTCGGTGCAGCAAGTTTTAAGACGTGCAGATAACCCTCACATCCGTGGTTTTGATCGTTGATCGGACGGGAAATGTCTGCTTATGGTTAGGATACAATGTGTATACATAGCGGTTTTCATTCGATATGTAGATTAGTGTGATGATGGTGATGACTCATCATCAATGTCACTCTAAACCTTTAAGTTCAGATTCTATAGTATGGCTTAGATCATAACGGCAAGAGCTAATTCGAATATCCATGGCTATTTTTATCAATTTAGCGGTTTGCCATGTTAGATGATCAGTCGGGGCCCCAGATTCATCCTCTTATGTGACAGGTTTTACCATCTTCTACATTTGATGACTTACATCAAAGTATTGAGCCAAAGCCCACGAACCTGAGAAAATCGTGGATATCTACGCACGATAACAAACCAAATTACAGCGTGATTTACGAAAAGCAAACTTCATAGATCCAAAATTTGAATACGAAGATGTCTCGCTTCAAGGAAGATCCAAGCAATCCGTGGGAATATCTGACTACTATTGAGTAGTTTGAAGCAATAGTGTGATGAACGATCCTATCCGTCTTCAGGCGGAATAAATTAAGAGCTGAATCTGCCTACTGGTCATAACTAACGATTTTAAATCATTGTTCTTCGATTTGATGCCTTTAAGTTGACTATTCTATGATCGCTCAAGGAATCTAGTATTTAGATAGTTGCAATCGAGCCACATGTGCGTCAATCCGTTAGGAAAGCTGTCAGATTAGTACTGATTTTCCGAAACAAAAAGGTCTGATTCAAATGTGGCGAGCGGCAACTACGTAATTGCAAAAATTTGGTGACTATTTGACGGTGAAGGAAAAAAGATCTTCAACCATTCTGTATTATCTAAATTGGCGCCCAGTTTCTCTCGGGAATTTTTTACATTCGATAAAGCGTATATTTGGTGTGGAGGCAGTGAGAAGCTTCCTAACGCCCTGTAACCATGGCTTTTATGCCTAAGTAGTATCGGGAGTCTGGGCGGCGATTTCTCGCGCATAGGTGCGAGTATGGCTCTAGAATTCTATTGGGTCAGAGTGCTTGCTGATCAAGTTTCAATCGCTCATGTCCTGCCTTTGTTTAACGTCAGAAAACGGTACTATTGATACAGACCAGTAGTGCAGAAAAAGGGGTAAAGAACAAGACTCATAGCTTCTCAGGTTGGGATGAGGTTGCTCGGAATGGATTCAATGCACCCTTTTTATAAACAATTTTGCAGTTATCCATGTTTTACGAGCTTTTTTCTAGGATTTAGTGCAAGTATCTTTTGGGGTTAACGTCTGCGGGTATTAAACTTAACGAGTAGCTTGGTTTACTACCGATTTATCCAGCCCATAAGATAACTTTTGAAGCTGCTTAAACCGAAATTATTCCAACCAGTTGAAAAGGAGTTTCGTGATTTCCATCTAATTTTATTTCAAAGGTGGTTATATTCACCCGAGGAAAGCTTATGATGCATTCTTCACCAATCAGCCTCAAACCCGAGAGAAAAAAATAGGCCGAGCCTAGATAAAAAGTCTCAAGACACTTTTCGCTGTGCGCTATTGCGTTAATATCATAATATTCATTAATAAAAAACTATGCTTGGAAATCTTTTGCGACTTTGAATGTTAACGTGAAATTCGTGAATTCCGTCCTCTGTTCCTGCATAACTAGAGTAGATTAATTTTTGGCCCACCTGTAATATTACAAAATAAAAGAGCTCAGTTGTCAATGAAGGGTAAACTTACAGGATTTTGCCATCCTGGCTCCAGCAACAGCCCATCATACTGCACCGAGCGTTTCCATTCTCTCTAATCTGTGTTTCGTATCTTGGGTTTGTGGCCGGAATTTGAGATTCTGAAACAGTCATGTACAGTAAGCCGCGCGAGGACCGGCGTAGTCGGTGTTCAAAATTGTTCTGCTCCAGTCCTGCCAACTCTAGTGGAGAACGAGATGCATTGTATATATTTGGGCGGTCAAGCGGTTCTGACTCTAGTAACAAATAATCTATGCTAGAGTCTTGACTCGGAGAAGGCGAGAGACTGAGACGCTCTAAGCTACGTGTAGGGAAATTTTCATTTTGTGGAATCGCGGGGTAAGCTATGATTTCCATTTCTGCAGGTGCTAGTGCCGTTGCTTGAACTTGAGTTCGGGCACTAGATCTTTCGGTTTCTATAGCCTGAATTTGCTCGGACTGTCTATGAGACTCGCGGGTTGTTTCACTTACGAGAGACCTCGTATGAGAAGTACGATCTTGACTGGCAACTTCTCTGATAGTTACGAGGTTAGTATGAGCACCATCTGTTGTATTTAGAGATGCAAGTAAAGACTGAGGGCTAGATGAAGCACGAAACATGAATTCTGAGGTTTCGTAGTGAATTGGATCTTCTAGTTGTTGGGCATCACTTTGGTGAGTTCGAAGAATATCTGTCTCTAAGCGAGTATACTGGGGTACCTCCAGTGCACCGCGAATCGTAGGCCTATCATTAGCCCGGCCAAGCTCGTCCAGTGATGTTTGTATCCAAGGGTGATTAATTTGTCTATTGGGAGGAGATCCTTCTCGTCGCCTCCCTGGATCAACTCTATTCTCTACAAAAAATCTTTCAACTGCATCATGATTCGGGTCAAGAATGAGCATTTGTCGTGATAGAAATAGATTTCGGACATCAGCGACTCCAACCCGACCTTTTGATTCTGTCCAAGCCTAGTATTGATTAGCCATAATACTTCATCATAGCTCTTTCGTCGACAAAAATAAATTCTTTGTTTGACGCGATATTCTGGAAGAGAACAACTTACTAATAGATCGTAAGGACCAGTCGAGAACTCCATCGTCCTGACATAATTTTCTCGACTAGAATTTGATTTTGAACTGAATATTTTGACCGGAGATGCATAAATGTTTTTGGTATCAAAAACCGAAATGATCCCTTTATGTGTGGCAACTGCAAGGTATTTTCCAGAGGGTGAGAAAGCAGCAGCAAAACTTCCTGTTGTCTCAGGGATATCTGTACATGCCTGGGCTTCTAGCCGAACCTTTCCTTCTAGTGACCAGTTGGAATTAAGTCTGTTTTTCGTCATCCTTGAGCTTTTTTTCCGCCTATGAATATATAGAAATGGGTCGTCACATATACTCACGAGTAAATTTCCATCGGGGGAAATTAGAGACCTATTCACGCAGTCGGGAAGCGTAAGGGTGTCGAGAATCACCGCGTCTCTTAGTTTCAGGATCGATACATTTCGATCATTGTTGGATACCACTACCACAGGCTCTTGATAAGTCCATTCTGATGAGAGATCCGGTGGCAACCATATAGTAACACAGTTCACGATATCGATTCCAATAGTTCTGGTAATTTCAACTACAGGTCGGAGAACTTCATATTTTCTTTGCAACTGATCAGTCCTCCGAGAAGAATTCGTAGTAGCGGAGATTTGGGCATCAAACTCAGTTTGTCGTCCTAAAAGTATTTCTGGTTGGCTTTTAACAGTAAAGCATACAGCGGCATATTCGCCATTATCTCCTCCGCAACACAGCCATTCGCCTGAAGCAGCGATACAACGAGGCTCAAATTTCAACGTAAACAGGAGGCAACTCTCTTGAGCCTTTGTATTTAAGACAAAAATATCTTTTCCACATGGATAATATATAGTGTTAGGCCGAGGTGAAATAACAAGAGACCGCAATTGCCAATGTTTTGAGCGCATGGGAGCGTGATAGAATTTTCGAGGCCTCGATAGGATCAAGCTACTATGTGTATGTCTAGCCAAAAGACAAGTCAGTTGGCATGACGCCCTCTGGTTTAATTATAAGCTTACAGACTCTTGTCCATTGTGACTGAATAGTCGAATCAGAAATTCGCAATATTATAGTCAACAGAGTGTGCTTATAGTCTTGACGCCTTAACTTCCATGGACGGACCTATATGCTTGGAAGTGTAGCAGGTTACCTTGGTCATAGTAAATCCAGTACCGTGACCGCAATTATGAACCACCTAAACTTAATTTCAATCTCACTAACCAGAAGTAGTATTTATTTGATCTTCATTTCTCTGCTATGAATTGGCGAGCCCCTGCAAGTCACAACGGAATTTCTAATTTTGGAAGAACCGGCTCAAAAACTTGTCACTAATTATGGAACAGCTTACTCATCGTGGGCTACTTCACCACAAAATTAATATCGTCTCAGAAAAATCTTCGAAGAACTAGCTAAAAATTTGATCAACTCAAGTTCTTTTGAATTTTCATACACTTCAGACAAAGTGGTTCTTAATTGAGGACATTCTTTGAAAATTATTTGTGGCGAAATTACTTTTATAGTGACCCCGTGATGTAGCCGATGATGAGTAAGCTGTTCCATAATTGGAGACAAGTTTTGAGTCCGCAATTCGAAAATTAGAAATTCAGTTGTGACTTCAAGGGGTTCGCCAATTCATAGCAGAGAAATGGATATAAAATACTACTTTTGGTTAGTGAAATTTAATTTAATTATTATTGTTATTATTATTAGGTAAATATGGTACCGAAGAAAGCTGCAGAAGCCGCAACGCGTCCCACAACCCGTTCTAAGTGATTTATTTCTTTAGTCGCCTCTTTACTATCTTCTCTTTAGGCTCTTGATCTCACAATCAGACTTGCAGCAGCATGGTGGATGTGGGGGCGACTGTGAGAAGACTCAATGCGGATAACGCGACACCAACAGTGAGTAGACAACCTGAGGACGGGAATTGGAAAAACCCGAAGGTGGCATATGAAAAAGTGGAGAACATCTTGAAAACGATGAAGAGTAAACTCAGCAAATGTAAGAGTGTAGAGTTGAGCATGTTGGGGATAGACATCGATGATGCTATCGGAGCCCTGGCAGAGCACCCTCTCAAGTGGACTAAGACGCCACAGAAAGTCTATTCCCTAGAAGAGCGAATGACGACCCTAGAAGATGCTGTAAAGAAGAGTTTAACCCGATTTGCCCGACAGTCAGTATCATTGGTGGCACCGGGACTGGCAACAAAACCTACATATGTAGCAGTGGCGGCTGTGCCGGAGTCGAGGTCGGCCGTGAGAATCCGTATACCCCAAGCGGAGGGGATGAAACCTGCTGAGCTTCTATCAATCGCTAAACAGAAAATCGAGGGGGCCTATGCTGTGCGCCAAATGCGAAGCAATGATACCGAAGTGTTTCTCCAATCAACGGCTCAGAGAGACGCCGCACTTAGCATGGAGCAGCCAGAGAACTTTAAAATACTAGGACAAGACCACCACGTTGAGGTTATGGGAGTCCCCTTAAGTACCAAGATCAACGGTGAAAAGGATGCCAAAAACGAAGATCTCATAAATTCTATCTGTCACGCAACTAGAGCCAGAATCCCTAGCCTAGCAATCAACAGAATCCGGTAGTTGCACAATGAAAAGGAGCAGTCACAGGACATTAAGAGGGGACGCACAAGAGGTTCTATCATTCTTAGCTTGCTAACCGAGTCCCTGCAGTAGAAGGTCGTCAGATATGGAGTCGTCATTGACTCTATCCTATATGCAGCGCAGCTATGGCCCCCTAGAGGCCAAGCAAAGCAATGTTTTAACTGTAGCCAATGGGGGCATACCCAAACAGTTTGCAGTAGAGCTGCAAAGTGTGGTGAGAATGCGGGGGCCCATTAATCAAGAGACTGCCGAAAGAAGCGGATATCTTGCTGCAATTGCGGAAAGGAACACAAATCGTGGCATAAAAATGCCCATCGCACATTCCAAGTCTATAAAGCGAGCATTGACAGGGCCAGACAGGAAATGGCACTCAGAACCTTAGAAATCAGAAATTCTAAGTCATCTGTCCCGGAGGTTGTAAGTGGCAACAAAACCACCCCAGAATTTACAGTAGTCACAAAGAAGAGTTCAGAGGCAAGAAGAGGCCCTGGACGTCCCCGGAAAGAACAGGCAGCCCCAACCGCATCCCTTATCCCGGTTTCCTCGCCAATCTCGGTGAAAGCTACTCCGCCACACGAAGGAACAATTCAAGCGTCTTCTACCCAGCGTAACCGCGTGAGCGCTAGCACTGCAAAATTGATGGCCGCATTTGCTGAAGACCTACGCTTATGAAGGACATCCGTATCATACAGTTCAACTGTGGAGCAAGTAACTATGGAATCCTGAGGCCCTTTATGGATATGCTAGATCTGGAAAAGCACCTGCTAGTAGCCCCCCAAGAACCGAGCGCTAACAAGACAAGCTTGGGCAATTACTGTCCAATAGGGTACTAGTTGTGCATGGAACCAAAATTTGAGACTAAAGTGCCTTTTTTGGTTAGCAAGTGTATTGGAGAATCGAACTGGTCATATAAGTGGCTTTCAAATTTTGCCACAGAGGTTACTCTAGACTTAGACACAAAGAAAATCAGAGTTGTTAATGTGTATAGCCCAGTCACTGGAGGACCTGAACTGGTTGGATGGAATGAAATACTAGAGGCTATAAATCAAGACGAAGTAACCTCTCTCTCTTGTTAGGTGACTTCAACTGCTATCATCCCTATTGGGGTGGTGTTATGGCACCTCGGGACACTAGGGCCCAAAATCTCCTTAATGCTACGTTTGCGCAAGGCTTTTACTTAGCAACAGTCCCTGAAATTCTGACATTTCGAAGGATAGGGGCTGGGGGTGGGTTACAGGAGATAGTTATTGGCCTCACTTTTGCCTCTGAAGACCTAGTTGGTCGGATCGAATTCTGCTCAACGCGCGAGGACTGGAGCATCCGTCTGGATCACATTCCCATTGAAATCAATCTTAGCTTGGATTTATCTTCCCGTAGTTACATAAAGCGAATGGCCGTTCAGAAAGCAGATCTTGACTCAATGCGGACGCTACTACACGAAAGCGGATGGCATAAATCGAGGGAACCACTAACTGCCCTACAGGACTCTCTCATTAAGGCACTGCAGCAATACTGACCAAGAGCCCACTCTAGTCCATACGCAAAGCCAGCCTGGTCTGCTAAAGCAACAGAACTTCTTGCGGCAACACGGCAAGCTTGCCGCCAAGCAAAGGCGAGGGGAGAAATACACGATGAGGTCCGGGGTAAAGCACTTCGTGGGAAAACCAAAAAAGAGATCAACCAGGTGCGGCGGTCAAGCTGGAGAAACTTTGTGGCCAAGTCTACGAGTGATATAGGCGATCCGTCCTATAAAGGCCTTTGGGGACTATCACGATGGGCAAAGAAAGAGAATGGTGTGCAGTTAGGCCCTCCGCACTTTCCGGCACTAAGGCGGAATAGTGATGATACCCCAACACATGACAATAGCGATAAGGCGAAGATCTTGCAAGAGAAGTTTTTCCCATACAGAGTAGAAGCAGACCTAAGTGATATAACCGCTAATTGCCACCGTAAACGTACTATCGAAGTACGTGCTGAGGTTACGCCCGCCGAGTTCGAGGATCTATTACGGCAGCTTCCAACAGGCAAAGCCCCGGGTCCAGATGAGAATCCTAATGAAATCCTCAAGTCGATGCTGCCAGAGTGGAAATCGGAAATGGCTGCCTCTATTACCGCCACTCTCCGTACAGGAAATATCCCATGTTTGTTCAAGAAATCTATCACTACTGTTTGAAGAGAACATAGGCGGCTGGATTACTCGGTTCCTCCAAGCTATCGGCCAACTGCCCTTGAAAATACTCTAGCAAAGCCGGTGGAGAAAGTAGTCGCAGACCAGATAGCTACCGCTGCAGAAGTGTATAATATAATACCGTGGGTGCAGATGGGGGCCCGTCGCAATCGGTCCACAATGTCAGCGCTGGAACTACTTACTGCAACCGTACAGTCAGCATGGGACGCTAGCCTAGACTGTGTAGTATCTACGCTGGGGCTTTATATAAAGGGGGCATTTGATAATATCTCTAGGCAAAGACTATTGTGGGTACTACGACGTGAAGGGTTTCCCGAGTAGATAGTAAGGTCTATTAATAGCTTTGTATCCCAAAGGCGCACCAAAATCAGGTTTGCGGGCTACACGAGCGACTGGATCCCAACCGAAACAGGAATACCACAAGGCTCACATCTCTCCCCCATACTTTTCTGCTCTATAAAGCAGAGATCCTCGAGTCACTCCAGAAACCCGACAAGGGTCATATGGCATTTGGTTTCGTGGATGATGCAACTTTGGTGGCCTGGGGAAAGACACCCAAGGAAAACTGCACTATATTGGAACAGGCTCACGAAAGTTGTCTAGCTTGGGCCAAGAGATACGAAGCGACTTTCGCTCCTGAGAAATATCAGCTAGCGCAATTTTCTCGGAAGAAAAAGAATTCAGGGTCGCTTCAGGAAGATGTCCAGGTCGGAGATATTCAAATCAGTCCGAGATCAGAGATGAATTTCCTAGGGATCGTAGTCGATAGCCGTCTAAGGTGGGGTTGGCGCAAGCGGCGCGGAACGGGGAAATTGCATACAACGCACTCTCGAGAATAACGGCCTCTGTCTGGGGTCCATCTCTCCGGCATTCACGACTCGTATACTTGGCAGTGGTTCGTCCGACTATGCTTTACGGAGCACAAATATGGGGCATGAAAAGTGATGGCCAACCAATGGCAAAAAGTCTCATAGACAAGCTTGGAAAGATACCGAGTAAGTGCTTGCGAAAGATCACGGGAGGTTACAAGCGGACCCCAAGGTTAGCCCTTGAGAGAAAAGCAGCTATCCCACCAATTGATCTTCAGGTGCAGTCGATGTCGCTGCTTTATGGTGCAAATACAGCGAAAAAGGCGGTCACAACCAAAATATATCATCAGGTCAACGATGTCTGGCATCGGATAAGGCTCCTTTGCAAAAAGCGGAACGCTTCTAATAGGAAGAAATCAGCAATTGAGGCTATCCGTCAGAAAGCAGTAGACATAGAGCACGAGATAAAGATGGTGACCAAAAAACTCCCCAGGCACCCATGCTTGCACCCTAGTGAGACTTAAGAGCAGCGTAAAGTAGATCATGTAACTGGTCCGAAAACTTGGGTAAACAAATGGGCGGACCTACAGTGGCAGCAGAGATGCTCAAGTTATAAGGGTAACCGGTCGGCAGAAGCCTGGAAAACGCCATGGCGGCAAAGTCCGCTCAGATTATACGAAGGACTTAAGAAGCATGAAGCTACCGCAGTGATATTATTGCGCACTGGGATAATTGGACTTAACTCTTGGTTGGCGTCAGTTAGGGTGCCAGGCATTTCTCCTGAATGTACTTGCGGGGAGCAGACACAGACCATTAAACATATTTTGTGCTACTGCGGGGAACACTCAGAATTACATTCGCGGATATTTCGCAATGCAGGAACGACCTCATTTAATCGTCTGCTTCAAACACCACGGGGCTGTCTTGATGCTGCCCAAATGCTAATTTCCAGTGGCCGTTTACAAGAGTTTACTGTCGCAAACCAAATCGACCATGTATATGACAATTGATTTCAAGACACGATAACTCTCGTGATAGACGCGTTAATTAAAATTGAAAGAATCGTACTATCAGTATCAAGAATAACAGATGTCGACTTCCTCCCCCCCCCAATTCCATTACGGCCTGCAAGAGCTATATACCTATGTTCTACGAGGTGACGTCATACTCATCTTCCTCCGTTCGGCAAGTGCTAACCGGAATACATGTACAGTTGAACCTGTCTAAATGCAAACTGTCTAAATGCAAAGTCACTCTAAATGCAATAAAAGTGGGGCACGGAACTTTTTGCCACCAAATTATTTAGCGCCTGCAAATTTTGCAAACGCAAGAGGATCATGCACGTGTCTCTATATGTACAGTTGAACCTGTCTAAATGCAAACCCTCGGTGGAAAAAAAGTTT
>JAKRRZ010000848.1:1363-15675 GCA_022627015.2 Podosphaera aphanis | reverse complement strand
TTGAGGCACTTGAGTCACAGGTTGAGGCTGGTAGGGCAAGAAAACGTAGGAGAGTTCAAACGGACCCAAATTCAAAGTTCGCCGACATTGAGTCCATTCGTAGTGCTCAAATTGATGCGAGTGATTTCATAAATAATACCAATGAAACGAGCGACTCATAAAATTATAGAGCACCAATAATTAATTTGTTCCTATGAATATTTGTATAGAAAAATTTGGTTGAACTCTAGGGGTAATTATGGTGGTGGAGTTTTGGTGGGGGGCACAGAGGGGGGGGGCCCAGAGGTAGGTGACAGACGTTATCACTAGCAGGGCTTACAGGGCCACCAGGATAATTTTCGGATCATTTGTCACAGGAACATAATCATCGCCTGGTGGCCCTGAACATGCAGCACGTATATTTGTATTTATATATGTATTTATGTCTGTGATGTTTAATATTTACTGGAAATGTTACATCTAGGGAAGTACGAACTGCGAGCCCTCTGAAAGGTGAATCGCCTAAAGAGTATCTGGGCGCCCTTCTTCTCTATAATTGACGGGTGAGGTACGACCGTTTTATCAGCGTTTTAATTGCCCTTAACTGGGCTCGGGGTAGGTATTTTACACTTGGATAAAGTTGCCCGTAACATGCCAACAGAAATCCTACTTGCAATGAAGTATACAGGAGGGTGTCCTGCTAAATATGTCGCCAAGTTCAGAACAGTGATTAGAGACTTTCTATAAACAGGTGCACCGGTTGCGGGTAGACAAATCATGACAATCTTCAAGCAAGAAGGTGCAAGATGGGATGCTGTGGTCTTAGCACTTTCGAAGCTGGTCGACGGAGACACTTATTCAGAATTTCATCTCCCACCATTACGAGAAAATTGAACATCTTTCGAAGAGCGAGAATGAGTTGCTCTTCGCTGATGTTTGGGGCAATTTTGGCACAAAGTGTATCCGATCTAAATCATAGCCCATAGATCTTGAATCGAAGTGCTATAATCAGCTATGATATCTTCATCCATACCTCCTGATACACAACCTTCGACCTTAGCCCTTCTTCCCGAACAGAAGTTGAAATCAAGTAACGATGGTCACGCAAGTAAGAGTATATCAAGCGCGGAATGTAATATATTAGTGGCAGATTGCATACACTCAAACTCCCCGGACTATTTACTGGGCAAAGTCTCAATGTGCAGTTGACTAGAGGATAAGGATCTACAGAGAATGGCTGCGGTAGCTGTTCTCAGACAGCAACGATGAATTTCACGGATAATGTGGTGTATATTGGACCGATGGACATGTCAGTTTATTTTTATCTTCCAACCTCCACCAAATGCATAAATATTTACACCAAGATTAGTGTAACAATTTCGATGTCAACTTCTGTCAAAACAATTTGGCCAAAAGAGTGGCCCAATACGGCAGTTTAATGGTGAAGGTGTGAATAGCACGAATTTTTTCCATTACTAAACAAATGTGTATGCATACATCAACGGCAGAAATGAGATTGCTCTCATGAGGCCGACTATTTTGCGAGCGTAAGGGTGTTGCGGATCATGCATTGGGTAACAAGTATCATTTCACCTTAGAATTTGGTGAATTGCTTGACATTCTTGCCAGTTCGTGGTAATACGCGAAGAACGTTGAATCTTACCTACATCTGAATATTAGTTTTGTTCGGTATCCATGACGATATTTGAGGGTGACGATGCTTAATGAATTTGCGAGCCAGAAAAATACATACAGTTTTACTGAGAGGTCTGCACTGTCCTACAGTAACTTGGTCTCCATCCTCAACACGAAAAGCTGGCGAAACATGTGCGGCGAGGTTCTTGTGTCTTTTTTCATATCTGGCATACTTTGGGATGAAGTGGAGATATTCTCGTCGGATAATGAGAGTTCTATGCATTTTTGTAGAAACAACAGTTCCAGTCAAAATACGCCCACGAATAGAGACTAATCCAGTGAATGGGCATTTTTTATCTGTTGAAATTTATCTCAGTAGGTTTTAAGGAAAGGTTTCGGGCAATATCTTCATTAGCGTTCGAGTTGCGCTAGAATATGCTGCTGATCGAGTCGAATAGGGAACAGTACTGCCTAAAGGTCTCTACTCACCAATGTAATTGCCTTCAATTGCAGTCTTCGGCGTTCTGAATCCAAGACCAACATCTTTATACCATCTTCGTCCTCCCTTGCCGACTTTGGTTGACTTTGTCTTGACCTTCGAATTCAAGAAGATGTGAGGTTGCTTCTGAAAAGCGCGCTCAGATTGAACGGTGAGTTCGGTGGCCATATTAGGAGGTTGGACGATTTCGATGCGGTGCTGAATTGATTTCTGGTTCACTTCGTAGTTACGTGCAGGAATGTGAACGTCGGTTAAGATTCGCTAAGATCGTTGTGGGTCACGTGAATATTTCAAGGTCATGTATTTATGGACATGTACATGTTTATATGATTACTAGGGTGCATCTTTTCACAGAGTAATGACCCCACCAATGACACCCATGAAGTCTTTCAATTCTTATGCCAAGCGCGTTTATCACCACCATATCACTTGAATCATTTAAAAAAGCCAGATTATAAAATATGATTCCCAAGAGTTGAGAATGTATCAAAAAATGAAGAATTTACATGGATTTGCGCTATGGCAGCCTCATTTGAAGTTAATCGCCGAATATTACAGCTTTGGGTCGTTTGACGCTCAACGCCATCTACAGGCCAACCGATGGATCAAACTCTTACCAACGCGAGATAAAAACATTCTTACAAGATACGAGAAGTGATGTGCAGATTTTGGAATCCATACTACAAGTATGTCACTCAAGAAGCTCATATTTATAATCGAGCATCACGCGTCATCCACGCGTCTCACCTGCATCTTTGACTTTTACCAGCGAAGAATACATTTTGAATTGATATTCAGACAGCTAAGCTTCGTTTGCCTGAGAATTTTCAATTGATATAGCCCTATGTGGACATTGCCGTAGCTTCATGTGCTCGTACCTTGCTCCCTCCTTAATTATATATTTAAAAATGACGAGGACATATACCTCGGAGCTTGTGATGTAGTCCTTTAAAAATTTGGAATCGATTTATTCTTTAAATGATCAAAGAAAATGAATGGGTGGTAAAGAGACGCGTGGATGACGCGTGATGCTCGATTATAAATATGAGCTTCTTGAGTGACATACTTGTAGTATGGATTCCAAAATCTGCACATCACTTCTCGTATCTTGTAAGAATGTTTTTATCTCGCGTTGGTAAGAGTTTGATCCATCGGTTGGCCTGTAGATGGCGTTGAGCGTCAAACGACCCAAAGCTGTAATATTCGGCGATTAACTTCAAATGAGGCTGCCATAGCGCAAATCCATGTAAATTCTTCATTTTTTGATACATTCTCAACTCTTGGGAATCATATTTTATAATCTGGCTTTTTTAAATGATTCAAGTGATATGGTGGTGATAAACGTGCTTGGCGGTGAGGTCATTACTCTATGGGAGTTACTCATATCGGAAGCCGACCATTGGGATAAACCGAAATTTAGAGCCGATAAGTCTTGTAATTTGTATGCAGGAAATATTGTGCTTTAACGTACAATACTTACACAAACTGGGAAGTAAAATATAGGATTGCAGCAGATTACCCTAATGACTCGAAACTGCCTCGTATAGCGATATTATTAAAACTGCGTAAATATTAAGGAAACCACTAAATGCGTCCTTAATGGAGTTTTGAGGCAAGCGCGTTGTGTGAGTGCACGGGTGCTTTATTTAGCACTGGGTAAGGGTCGGATGGTGCAGTGGTACACCATCCTGGCCGTTCCCCCAAATAGACTCTGGGCAGCTTGGACACATGCCCCACTCGAGACAGGAGAAAGCTGGTTCGAATCCAGTAAGACCCGTCAACCACACTTAATCGCGGTGGTGTTTTTCTTGTAGCATGATGAAAGCATATTCAGAGAACCACGGGTTTTTCCTGCTTTTCCCTGTGGTGGGTATTCACGGAAGAGGTTACATGTCGCAAGACGTTATCCTCGTAGTGATATCTGCAAATGAAATCTGAGTATGAGTGTTCCAAAACGTCAAAATAAGTCATTCTGTGAGAAACACACCTTCCGGAATCATTCATGTCATAGCTTTATAGCTTCAGGCTGCATACACAAGATTAATTTTAAAAAAAAATAAGCACTGGGAATGGCTCAAGAGCCAACGGAGAGGCATTAAGACGGCGTTTCAAAGCGGAGTCCTCGCGCTAAGGTACTAGTACATGTACTAGTTATTAATAGGATCCAATGTAAATTGTACCGTAATATCAGGTTATGAACGCTCCACGCGTCTTGTTTATTTTCTCGTTCGTGTCAGAAGAAGAAGAATCGAAAGTGAAGTCAACAAATTCAGCAATTCTAACTGTTGATAGACCCACTTCCTCTCGATGGCATTTAGAGGACAAAAAAAATCAATTTCGCCATGCGTCAATTCTCGGGGATCTCTGGCTCACATACCATCGTTGCAAAGAACAGATTTAGAACATATGACGACTAATGTCGACGCTCTTGTAAATCAAAAAAAACCAAGTACTTCACAGAGAAACTCTAAAAAATCAAGGAGCAAAAGCATCGGCCCAGGTGGTCTAGAAACTTCAGGAAAAAAAGATAAGGTACCTGTGGGCTTTCCGTAAATTTGCAAATCAAAATCTCATAGAATCGCAGTCTGTAGCTAAAGCCCTTAATCTACCGCCCAAGCCAATTCTCAAACTTACAATGCCGCCTGCTCTTGAGATTCCATCGCATAGATTAGCTCGTAGAAAAAGCCCCTTCGGAACATGTCTGTCACCAGAAGAGCCTTCTAAAACTTCAGTTGACTCTACCTTCCAACAAAGCACCGATTCCTCTGGTGACCATGGGTTAGAAAGCGATAACCTTAAAACAAATCGAGCCCTAATTAATGAGACCCGTGTGAATCTAAAAACCGAGGAAGAGCAACATGCAGCTACCAGGAGACGCGAAGAGAAAGAGATGCAGGAATTAAAGAAAGAAACGATATCTCGACAAGATGCAAGAAGGAAATCTCTTGCCAACCGTCGCGTTTCTTTCGCTCCAGAAGCTACTCTTCACACATGGGATATTGTAGTTGAATATCAGGATTCCACAACATCAACAAACTCAACCAAACGAGCTCCTTCACTCTCCAACACATCTCCTAGATCTCCTAGTCTTTACTCGAATATCAGAACTGGCCTTGATTCCCCTAAACCTAAAACCTCATCTAAACGTGTGGATCATGATACTGAAATTAGAAGCCCGACTCACAAGCATAATTCGTATGAAAAAAAGCGACGGCCCGGTTCTGGAGTAGTCCCCAGTAATCCCCATAAGCCTGACGATGAACCATTTTCTTCTAGTCCATTAAGTAATGACTCAACTGATAATGACGATTCCGACGGGCTTGATGAAAGCGCCTCTGTTTCTAACAGTGATCTGGACGATGATGTCGATGATGACGGAACTATGATGACTTTAGATGACGGAGAAACTACCAATGTTTCCTCATCATCGACAAGATCTATTGATAGTTCTGGCTCTAGTACAAATTTGAAAGAAGCGTTAACACAGGCAGCATATCACGCAGCAACACAAAATATCGAGGCAGATAAATATCAGAATGTTGATAGTGATCAAGAGAGTGCATCCGTATTTTTTACCCCGTGGTTGAAGAAAGAGTTGAATGACAATAATACGATAGAAAACGAAATAGTAAAAGAAAAGTTACAAATGTGCAACGAAAGAACTAAAAAAAAATCCAACTTTACGGCTAAAAAAGAGATGAATATGAGTTTATCAACGATTGGGATGAAAGCTTTAGATTCAGAACAAAGCATGGCCACAGGACTAACATCAACCAACGTTCCCAATAAGATTCATAAGCCCACTTCCCTGATAACTGGTGTGGAGACACAAAAGAGCCTTATGCTGGAAGAAACAACTACAGGAATGGAAATAACCACCTCTCTAGGTGGTATTCTACAGCCTGTTCAACAAGATACTGACATCCGATCATATATGGCCCAAGGAATAGAACAAGAAAAAACCACAGGAATGGAGATGACTGCCGCTCTTGGTGGTATTCTCCAGTCTGCACAACAAGCCACTGATATCAGATCACATACGGACCATAATATAGAACAAGATATAACTACAGGAATGGAGATGACTGCCGCTCTCGGTGGTATTCTACAGTCTGCGCAACAAGCTACTGATACCAGATCACATACGGACCATAATATAGAACAAGATATAACTACAGGAATGGAGATGACTACCGCTCTTGGTGGTATTCTACAGTGTGCACAACAGGCTACTAATATCAGATCACATACGGAACATAATATAGAACAAGATATAACTACAGGAATGGAGATGACTGCCGCTCTCGGTGGTATTCTACAGCCTGCGCAACAAGCTACTGATACCAGATCACATACGGACCATAATATAGAACAAGATATAACTACAGGAATGGAGATAACTGCGGCTCTCGGTGGTATTCTACAGTCTGCGCAACAAGCTACTGATACCAGATCACATACGGATCATAATATAGAACAAGATATAACTACAGGAATGGAGATGACTGCCGCTCTTGGTGGTATTCTCCAGTCTGCACAACAGGCCACTGATATCAGATCACATACGGACCATAATATAGAACAAGATATAACTACAGGAATGGAGATGACTACCGCTCTTGGTGGTATTCTACAGTGTGCACAACAAGCTACTGATATCAGATCACATACGGACCATAATATAGAACAAGATATAACTACAGAAATGGAGATGACTACTCCCCTTGGTGGAATTCTGCAGTCAGCTAAACGGTCGACAGGATCTATATCAGAGGCCAAAAAGTTAATGGAAATAGAAAAAAGTCTTGTGGCCTTTCCCCTGATTAAATTTAGCCCATCAGAATCAATATTAAACATGCCCGCCGCGTCTTTAGAAATGATCAAATCTGAAAGTCCTAGTATGGCTGGGTCCCGAAGAAAGCTTACTCGGCAAAATGGTCAAGGCAGGAAATTATCAAGCTCAAGTCCAAAAGTGCATATGAGTAGCATCTCAAAAAATGCAGCAGTACCCTTATCAGAACTCCCTTCGACTCCGAGTAAAATTGATAAAGACTCAGTAACACGAACATCTTCTTCGAACTATCATTTCAAGAAAAAATTAAATATCTCAAGGACTCCTCAGTCAGCTCTAGGATCAAAACTAGCAACACCGAATAATCTATTTGTAAAAGACGAGAACACCGGGATTAGAACACCCTGCTTTATCCTAAACGCACAGCCGCGACGTACGTCTGGTATTGGTTTGGATAAAGTTGGCTTGGGCTCCCCACGTATTGCTGCTTTATTGGATCGACGGGGCTCTATAAGTGATGAAGCGTACTCTTTTTCTCCTTGTAGACTTACTGAATTATCACCAGTTATTAAGTTTAAAGACCTACACAATTTAGAAAATATATCAGACAAAGAGATAGAAAACGATCGTGATACTAGATCTAGAACGATCCTAGTCCAAAGATTGGAAGAGAAGGATGCTACCCTCAATCTGAGGGAGAAGATACAGAGTTTGACTCCAAGGAAAAAACCTGTTAAAGGCCGCAAAAGTCTCCATGTAGGCACTGCAAAAGGAATTTTGGGAAAGCGACCAATTGAGCTTGATGAGGAAGATGACGAAGATAACGGAGGAATAAAACGACTCAATCTACAGGTCAGCCCGGTCAAAAGTGTTAAGTTGCGAGCACCACCTTCAAAGACTGAAACTACCTCAGGCCGGATAGCACGAGCTGCTCAGAAAAGTCTTGAAGAGTCTACCACGATCTCATCAGTCATTATATCTCCAAATAATTGTAAACCGATCACACCAAAATTTCAAAATGATGAGGAATATAAGACCAGTGATACAATTGGAAAACCCCTCATTGATCAAAGGCCTAATAATAATGATTTACAGATTAAAAGTATTCATGAAGATCAGAGGATTCAGTTGCAAGATTTTCTTGATATAACTAGGATTCGTTTCATGGAATTAAATACAAGTAAGAGGAGACATACGAACTTATCTAAATCGATAGTAAATAGTGCCGGAGAAGAGAAGCAAACAACTTTGGAAGATTGTGTTGCAGCGGGAGCTGCAACAATCCCCATGCTTGAGTTATTTCAACATGTAAGCTTTAAGTATCTTGAAAAACATTATCTGATCATAAAATAGGCATGTCATGAACTGAAACGATATATTTCTGAAGGCCGTAAAACAATTCGAGAAATCGAAACTGAAACTTGGGAAGAAAACCCTCCTCTATTTCGCGAGTATATATCTGCTACACCTGACATGAAAGTGCTCATGGATAACCAACTAAAAAATGTGAAGACTCATGCAAGGCTCCTCAGCAAGGGTTTGTGGTATGATTGGAGAATAACTCTTCTTAGTACATTGAAGGAAGGCTTAATAAAGTCTGCTGAAGAAATGATGAATGATGAAAAGATGATCAATCGTCAAAAATTACTTCTCACCCCTATTCTGCCGGATATGATCGAGAAGGCTGAAAGACTCAAGCTTGAAGAAATTGACCTCAAAACGTCTGCTCAGGAGTTGGCAAGTTGTGATCAAGAAGAACTTCGCGAAGCTCGTCAGAGATTGACTGCAGTTGATTCAGACGTTGAAGCAAAGAAACTTATTATTTTAAAATTACGTCAGCAATTAAATGAGAAAGAAGAGAGTATCAAAGCTGGTCTGAACTCGAAGCTATTATGGCAAAAAGAAATTCACGAGTGTGAAAAAATCAGAGAGGAATGTAGAGGCTGGACTTCCGCAGAGATCAATGAAATCAAGAGTACGTATAATGTCTAGTTTCTAATGAACTATAAAACTAATACAAACAAGACAGAGTTAATGCACTTGAGAAGCAGTTTGGCTGGACTATAACTGCTGTCTCCGATTCTATGATATCAATGTCATATCGGAGAGAAATTCAGCTGATGTTTGATGTCTACGCTTTATTTCTGCCTACTAGCACTTACATGGACAAACCACTGGGCAGTTCCCAGATTCACCTCGAATATATCGGTCTTGATCAAGGGCTGGCCCATTTCTCCTCGGCTACAGTAAAGGAATTCTATCTTCAGTGTCTGCAAGTTCATCTACAGAAAATCCAAAATCGCCAGAAAAATGCGAAAGGGTTCTTAGACTCAGTGAGCACTTCGTGGACCAAAATTCGCAGAGTCTGGAATGAAATTTACCTACTCAGCATCAGCTGTCAGACTGAAGTAAATATCAAGTCAACAAGCTCCATTATGATAAAATCCACGCTATTTATTTTACCACTCACCACAAAAGTTGTCATCTCTTTTCTCTTGACAAGTCAGTTTAGAGAAGACGGGATCCACATCGAGATTACGCCCTGTGCTCGCGTCATTTATGGGGAGCGTTTTAATGAATCGAAAATGGAAGACTTCATACGGAGCAGGTGTGGAGATATGATCAAAGAAGAGTACCAACCTACAGTTCCTTCATGGAGAGATACTATTAACGAGCTCGGGAAAAAACTACTCGCTAGAGGCCGAAAATAAAATTTGATACATTCGCTATGATTAATGACCGAATAATCATCTATAAATGTCCGCATTTGGTCCAGCTCAATACAAAAATTTGTATACAATTCTCATGCAATGAGGATTTATTTTATCGAAAATCCAAGTCATTCGTGCTGGATACATTTGAGAGAGCCGAATAATTTGTCAATTTACGAATAAATCCAGTTCCTTATATCCCTTAACTCTTTGTGGAAAATAGAATGAAGTGAACCAGAGCAATGCAGAAAAGAGAACATCTGAATCTCACCAGCCGAATGAGCTATATTCCTTGATGCCTAACAGCTACACTTTTGTGTCTAGATTCAAGTTCTAGGTCTTTCATAGTGAGTGAATTTAAGGCACGCCAGGCTATTTAGTTCTCTAAGACCATACCTCGATCAACATAATGACTTAACGGTTGGTCACTTATGTATATCAATTTTTAGCAGAGTTCATGACGCCTTGATCCTTGGTTTTTCCAGTAAAATTAGCTTTTTCATGGCTAACAGACTAACTCTTCATCTCATTCATAGTAGGAGACTTTTCCTCATAGTTTTGCGAGATTGACTTGGCACGGTTGAAAGATAATACGATACAGAAAACGTTGCGGCTTACCGAGACTTAAAAATGAAACCAGGAAGCTTGTTGGAGCCACAGTCTAAGTTACTTATTTTCACACACTGTTGGATCTAGAGCCAACTCCTTATACATTTGGGACAATCAAGGGAGTTACATTCCGAGCCACATCATAAACCTTAGAGGTCTTCTTTAATTACAACAAAGCTTTGAAGATTTAAGCTTGCTGTATTTAGAAGGCCACAAAGGCTGAGGGTGATAAAGTAGGGTGAGGCGAAGTAATGTGAGAACGGATGAATTCTAGAAAATCAATTCAAATATCTATCACAAAACAAAATTCCAAAGCGAACGTCACGCAACAAAAGTATGCCCAGACAACTTGAAAATAATTTTACTTCTGATGGATTTTCAGAGGGAGAATTATGAAGGGTACATATATATATATATATACCGGAAAATAATTCTAAGTCATGAGTAACTTGCAAGATTGGGAGTTTAGAATGGGAAATCGGTGTTTATTTCTGGTTTGGGTGAGAATTATGGGGTAAAAGTTCATGTTCAAATTTAAGCTCAAGTATTACACAAAGCCTAAAGCCTGTTTAAATACTAGTACACAAGAATGATTCAAAAAACCTTAATTACCGTCAATACTGGGTTTTGAAATGCTGTTCCATGGCCGCCCAAAGTACTAAGGGGCAAATCAATGGTTCATAGCGATATTAACAGTATATGATCCGCTGCTTCATCGCTTTGGACTGCGAACGAACTTACAGCCGAGGTCTAGAGCGGGGTCTTCGCGCTAAGGAGAGTCACAACGTACTTTTTGCTCCAACTAAACAAAGTCAATAAGAGCATGACGTAATAACATGTACATGTACTCCATGATGAGTCATCTTTCCCTCAACGCGAATTAACGCGAGAGTTGTGTGACGCGAGAGGATTACCATCAACTACAACAATAACATCGAAAACCACAGGCTCATTTCAGCAGGATGAAAGTTCTTTCACAGCAAACGACCCCAATTAAACCTCCCTCTATCGAAACTCATAATTCCAGTGCTGCCAGACCTTCAACACAGCGAACGATAAAGAGTTTCTTTACAAGGTCACCTGCAAGCGCTACCCCAACTCCAAAGGCAAATGTCGTACCAAAATCTGGAGATAATTTAACTGCCTCTTACACAGTCAATCCTCGAGAAAAGCTTTCAATCAAAAAAGCTACCCATAAAACCAAAATACCTACTCCTAGCAGTGACACTATCAGTCCAATAAGCTCGCAGGAGTTTTCCAGGGAAGAACTCACAATCAGATCAGATGATATTGAAAATCTTGAGTTGTCCACTGGTGGAGAAAAGCGAGATGATCTTGGTGGATTGGTAGATAGTACTTCGCGAAGGGTTGGAATTATCTCCTACATGAAGCGGTTTTAATTCACTAACTATATCAGGCTAGGAGTACCCCGAATTACAGTGAAGACCAATCTGATTCAGAGGAAGAATTTACTCCTCGCGTTAGTCAAAAGTTGAAAAGACGTCCCCGGAGGCCAAAAATCTCCGATGACGAAGATGATGATGATGACGACGAGTTTTCTGTTAAACCAAGCGAGGCTATTAACGAAGATGATGGTAGAAATATCATGGAATCTGTTGAATTGGCTAATCATTGACAGATGAAATTGATAATTTCGTAGATGAAGATGAGTCCGACGTACCTTCAAGGAAACGAAAACGGCCCAGTTCTAATTTAGCTTCTTCCAAAAAAAAGCGATTAAACAAAGGCACTACTTCCAATGAAAGTAAAAATTCTCCGGATCACGAGGAATCAGAAATACCCGAAGTATCCACTGCACAACAGTGGAAGTATGACCCTGAGAATACTGCTTGCCTTGGAACTAAATCGACAGGAGTACCTAAGAAAACTCAGATAACTAAAAAAAATTGGAAAGAAAAAGCTCACAAAACCGAACCTGAGAAGAGATATCCGTGGCTCGCGCAGTTACGAGACATAGATCAGAATCCAATCGATCATCCAGATTACGATCCTACTACTGTCTACATTCCTCCATATGCATGGAATAAGTTTTCCGCCTTTGAACACCAGTATTGGACAATCAAACAAAAATTTTGGAATACTGTGGTCTTCTTTAAGAAGGGCAAGTTCTACGAGCTCTATGAAAATGATGCTACTATTGGCCATCAGCTCTTTGACCTTAAACTAACTGATCGAGTAAATATGCGAATGGTTGGCGTGCCCGAATCATCACTTGATCACTGGGCAAATCAATTCGTTGCCAAAGGGTATAAAATTGCTAGAGTTGATCAGTGCGAGTCTGCCCTTGGAAAAGAGATGCGGGAAGCAGAAAGTGGTACTAAACCGAAAAAACCAGTTGACAAAATAATTAAACGAGAATTAGCATGCGTCCTTACCGGTGGTACACTAGTAGAAGGAAGCATGCTTCAAGATGATATGGCGATCTTTTGCGTTGCCATAAAAGAGGACAACTCCGGCGAATTTCCAGAGTTTGGCGTTGCTATTGTTGATACAGCTACTGGCCAATTTTTTGTGTCGGAATTTGTTGATGATCACAATCTAACAAAGTTCGAGACCTTTGTTGCCCAAACTCGTCCGCAAGAACTTCTCTTAGAAAAGGGTTCCATTTCGACCAAAACTTTGCGGATTCTGAAAAATAACACTAACCCTACCACAATCTGGAACTATTTAAAGCCAAATACAGAATTCTGGACTGCTGATACCACACGCCGCGAACTCGGATGTAGCGGCTACTTTGTGAATGAACAAGGCGAAGAAGTCTGGCCCGAAACTTTACAGGAAGTAAAAGACCAGAATCTCTTAATGAGTGCATTCGGGGCACTTGTTCAGTATCTAAGGAGCCTAAAGTTGGAACATAGTTTACTCACGCAGAAAAGTATTACAACATACAACCCTATCCAAAAAGGGACAACACTTGTGCTTGACGGACAAACTCTCATAAACCTTGAAATATTTGCTAACACCTATGATGGCTCTCAAGCTTCTACTTTATTTTCTTTGATCAATAGATGTGTAACACCTTTTGGAAAACGCATGCTCCGCCAATGGGTATGCCATCCTTTAGCCGATCCTTCTAAAATTAATTGGCGTCTCGATGCGGTTGAGCTGCTTCTCAAAGACCGGAATTTGACCGATACTTTTAGCGAGTGTATGAGTGGGCTACCAGACCTTGAAAGACTAATCTCTCGTATTCATGCAGGATCTTGTCGCCCGGAAGACTTTGTGAAGGTTCTAACCGCATTCGACCAAATAGAATATACCATGAGTCTTCTCAAATCACACAAAAAAGGAGAAGGATACATATCCAGTTTGCTCAATTCTATGCCTGAATTGGGAGAGAAATTGGAATGGTGGAGAAATGCCTTTGATTACTCAAAGGCTAAAGAGCAAAAACTTCTTCTTCCTACCGAAGGTATTGAAGAGGAGTTTGATTCCAGCCAAATGCGTATTTCTGAAATTGAAGACAAGTTAGCCTTATTACTGAAAAATAAACAGAAGGAGCTCGGAGGCTCAACTAAAATCGGATACAAGAATATTGGCAAAGAGGTTTATCAACTAGAAGTTCCTGCATCGATCAAAGTTCCTAAAGATTGGCAAGTCATGTCCTCTGCAGCTAAATTTAAGCGATATTACTTCAGTGACTTAAGGCAACTTATCAGACAGCTCCAAGAAACGCAGGAGACTCATACCCAGATTATCAAGCAGGTTGCGTCAAGGTTTTATGCTCGTTTCGACCTTGATTACAGCATCTGGTTACAAGTGATTAAAGTAATCGGCCAGCTTGACTGCTTGGTCAGTTTATCTGCGGCATCAGCAGCATTAGGAGAGCCGAGCTGTCGACCTCAGTTCGTAGATTCCGAGCGAAGTGTTATACAGTTCAATGAATTGCGGCATCCATGCATTATCCCTCATGTAACTGACTTTATTCCTAACGATATCCAGCTTGGTGGGGAAACAGCAAATATTACCTTACTGACAGGTGCCAACGCAGCAGGAAAATCTACGATTCTTCGCATGGTAATCTTCTATCTATCATATATCCGTAGTCTCAGCTAATGCCCTGTAG
>JAKRRZ010000847.1:0-15680 GCA_022627015.2 Podosphaera aphanis | reverse complement strand
AGCGAATTTTCAGACCTTCTCGCCTTCCCCTCTCTCTATGCTTTGACCAAGGAAAAAGAATTTTCACCTGCATATGAACTTGCATATCCTCAAGCAATTCGACCTTTATGTGGGCCAGCAGTAGTAGAACTCTAATGAAATACATGCGCACGTAAATATGTCTCAATTTGGATTTTTCTGCTTTAATAAGTAATTAATTACTTTCAATTTTCGTTGGAGAATTCTGAGTCTAACAGCAAAATCAAGGATTAGTCAGCTTTTTGCAATTTATAGAGGTTTTTCTTAACTGCAAAACCAGTCTAAGTGCAAACTTTTTTTCCACCGAGGGTTTGCATTTACACAGGTTCAACTGTATGTACATATCAGGTGCGAACGAGTTGGGCACTCTTTCAGGTGTGATCCCTGTCGGCTCTACCGGTCCTGCACACTTAGACTTAAGGCTTCAGCCTAGGACCTTGAAATACAAACAAACAAACTTCCTCAATCTAGAACTTAGACTGAAATGGATGGAAGATTACCGACTTATGTTTTTCATTGCAATTGCCTCACGATTGTTAACCAACAACGATGCTTGGATATGCCTCTTCATCGATCCACTGGAGCATCCGCTTTCTGAAGAGTGTGTGTCTCTGTAGAAGAACCATATGGTCGCATGCAAAAACAAAAATTTATCGAGCGAGAGGAAGATGATAGATGGACTTCCTATTGACAATAGCAATGTGGTGCCTTCGGCCAGCATGAAAGCATTCTCGGGTCGTCTGCGAGCATGCACCTTCACCAAGATTTTCCCACCAACTTGATAACTCCATCGTCGCGAGTCTCCATCGAATTTGAATATACAAGTATGATTAGATCAGTGAATCATGCTTGCAACAGTGCACGGAGCGTACAAAATGAGGAAGGATATCACGGTATTCCAGAACATGCAGATGATGAATCTACATGTCTTCGAACTCAAGAAGCATTCATTCGGAGAAGATTTTTATCGGTTGAAAATCCACCTGCCGTAACAGTTTTTCTCACTGCTGATCAATTTTACCTGGGACGTGGAGTCGAATGATCTAAATCTTTTCAGAATGCATGAAGCAGTAATGAAATAGTACATAGACGCAAATTTAGTCGAGTTGTAAGCGTTCAGCGAGCGCCTGCACTGGTAGTTTGGCTGTATAGATAGGGAACTTTTATTCCTATGAATAAAAATAACCTGAGGCTTCATCAGAAGCAGCAAATACTGTACTACAGGCTTATAAGTTGTATGACCTTAAACGTCGATATTACAGGCGCTTTCCTAGTATATCTTCGCTTAATACTCCCAAGAAGGCTAGGTGATTTATTCCCATTCCACGGTCTCGCACCATGACGATAGCATCACACACACAACTGCGATAATAATTTTGCCTTCATCAACAAACTCAATCCACTCAATCTAGAACAGTGACACAAGAATCCGGTTTGATCTGCTAACGAGTGATATTTTCCCGTTTTTCATGCCAGGCGGACGCTCCAGCTACAGAGCTTGGGTCACGACTAATGAATTATTAGTAACCGGTAGACATTACGCACGAACGCACGCACGCACGCACGTTGAAGGGGAGAAAGGTAAGCTCAGTTTACTTCAAGACATCATTTCTAACGAAGAGTTTTAGCCCGGCGATGAGTAAGATGAATGATACCTTTCAGCCACGTGAATTAATATTCTAGGGATGATTCTTTAGGTCACAAAAAGACTCCACCTTAGTTTAGAAGAAGAGCTGGGCAATATATCTGATATTCAATCAAGAAAGGCAGTCAGTCAAATCTGCTCTCCCGACGATTTTTCACGGCGCCCACCGCCTCGTCTCTAGAGGCACGATGGGAGACTTGCACGCAGCAGTGACAGTCCCGAATTAGCCCAGATCGAGGCAGAGTGTGTGGAACTGCCATAACTCAGAGGTAGATTCGGTGAGTCAATCGCCGTCGTCTGGATACGAACTTAATCAGCTTCTTCCCAGGACGCCTGAAAAGTGGCAGGTTGGCTATGCCTGATATGAACGGAGGAATAATCATTGTCTTATTGCTCAGGTCCATTCGAGGCCTACCCATCTATTTAGTCTAGCTTAGTTTAGCTGCTCCATAGACACGAAATTATCAGTCCATTAAGGTTTAACATAATTTTATCGCCAAGAGAAAAGCCCCCTGTAGCGCCGTTAAACATACCCAAATTAGGTAAAGCTCAGCAATGATGGTGTAGTAGTCGTAGTGAATCATGCCCAGATAAGGTAGGGAGTTTCGACAAAACCCACTCTAAGCCATGACGCCAATGCGACTTAACAACCTTTAGGCCTGTAGAACTGTACCGTGGTTGTAAATCCCTCAATTGATTATTCGGGCGTCAACCGATTTTGAGATCTAGCTCAATATGAACTTCTCTTGCAGCACCCATTAAATTTAGAAGTACGACCGATCATTCTACCGATCGACACGTCTCAGCTTCCAGGGTTTTATCGCCGATGGTTTTTCAATCTAAATGTATTGAAAGATGAAACTTTCCATCCTGGGAACTTGTTATTCTAACGCCTGGCATCAAGAGTTTGGGAAGTATCTCTCGGCCGGGAAGACCCATTGCAAGAGGAATGAGACGTGAAGGCAGGAATCTCTCCAATCCATCCGGAACCTGTTCCCATGCGGCACTGGTTTGTGCCGGTGGGACGTGAATCCCTGACCAGATCGACAACCAGCCTTGCTCAGATTTCCACGCCGCGCCGCGCTGCTCGTATGTTATCCGTGCCGATCGTCGTGGTCCTGAGCGTTCGCGGCTCCGCGGTCTCGGTTGTGTCGCGTGTGTGTGCGCGTCGCCCGACAGAGCTGTTCGCCTTGTGATCCCCGTGCCGCTTGACCCTGACGAGATGCGCGACTTCAGGAACAAGTGTCGGCCGGCCGGGCTGAAAGGAACACGATTGCCGATGGCGGGTTGTTGGTTTTCTGTACCCTCACATGCCGCCGGATGTTAATATCTCGTGCGCCCCGAATATCCTCTCCATGCCCACTTTTTCCGTGGAAGATTAACTTGGGGAGATGCACAGTTCAAATCGGCGAGGGAGAGAGTCTCGAGAGAAATATATCGGGAGGACATGCAAGAATGCATGGTAATACTGTAACAGATGACAGAATTTCGGGCTTCTGGCTTCAGTGTGTGGTCATTTGTGAAGGATCCATAAATCTGTCTCTAGGAAAAATCTTATGTTCGTCGAGATGAGAGCTTCATAATTACTCATTCAAACGGTTACCTGCATTCTAATGACATTGGAAGAGTTGAAACGCAGGGTGATGCGGCCTACTATTACTACAGTTATTCTTCATACAGAGTTTTTCAGACAGACGCCTCACAATACAACGCCCAAGGACATTTAACGGTAAAGGGCTACTTACTCTTTGAAATGAAGGGTGGCACATACACATAAACAGGATGATAAGCTGGAAATCGTCAAGAGATGTCAAAATGTTTTCTATCTTGTATCATCCCGCAAGACTAGTTTAGCCTGTTACAATTATGTATGATGAGCAAACGATATGTAATGCACGTAGATAAACTCAACAAACCCAGCCTAGCGTACTGTAGAAATGATAGTAGGGTTACTCTTTACTTCGTGATAAATCAAGGATAAATATCCACATTGTGGTTAACCTTTCTCATCTTTTTTGAAAGCCATTATTAAAAAACATCAATAATAGAAGCTTGCTACCACTCATGAGAATCGTTATGGCAACTGCCATAACTAAATGAAGTCATCAGAATTTCCTTTCGCATTACGCCTCTTTCGAAATAGTAGCAATCGTGGAAAATCACGAGGTCGAAAATCCAGCTCTCAAAACCTGGCCTCAGAAGAACGCGTTGGTGAGATGCTTTGATAATATAAACAGATGTGATCTGATATCGTGAGTCGTGTATAGGGTATCACTATGTCGAAGCCTCTTTGCCATCGATAATACTATGCAAGTAAACGGTGTCTTTTCAAGTCATTTCAGATTAAACGTCACCAGCGTTCAAGCCATCCTCTTTCTTTGGTGCTAATCCGGCACTCTGACAGGTCTTCTTCCATGTCTCTACTTCTCGCCACGCTCTATCACATTCAGTCTTCAACTTGTCATTGCTTGCACTCAGCTCTGCGATTGCTTGTTCTGTGAGTAGTTTCTCTAACGTCCATTTCTCAATATTTTGGGTCTCATTTTCTTTCAGCTCAGTAATAAATTGAACGGCGCGCTGGAGGATTGATCCCTTATTCTTTTCACATCCAGGAACGATTTTGGCTAGTTCATTGATTCCTTCGTTAATCGTTTCTCGCCGACGTCGCTCGACTATACATTATTGGTCAGTGTAGGAGAGTAAAGGGCAGAAATGTGTAGCTAACCTTCTTTATGGTTGTCTTTTCTTACTTTGTGCCATTCTTCCGACCCAACGGCTGGTTTGGAGGCACTGCCTCTATCCCCAGATGAACTCTGTCTTTCCATGTAGCTTTCTTGACCCTGTTGATTACTATCCAGAAATGAAGGTTCTTGATTACGATTGCTATCATTGTCCTGGGCGGCAAAGGAGACCTCTGTCGGTTGGGGAACAGTCATTTGGGGATAGATGCCTGCAAGAGCGGCAGCGGCAGTGGAAGCGTGTTCAGTAGAGCCGTTATGGCCATTGTGGACATCGAGATGATTTTGTTGAAGAGAATTATAATTCTGTAGTGCTTGAACGCTATTTTGGTGCTCTGATTTCATTGTCATATTTGGAGATAAGCGCTTGCTGCCACGTCTTGTATCCATAGTAGATTCGGATTCACGCTTACGTTTTTGGGCACCACCGAGAGATCCCTCTTCCCCACGTATGGCATTGGCTACCTCCTGCAAGCCATGATGGTCTATGTCTAAATTGGACATGACGGGCTTTGGGGAAAAATTAAAGAGCGTTGGGGATGTCGAACTGTAGAGCTCTCTTGCCGTAGATTTCCCAGAGGGAAGAGCAGTAAATGGTCGTTATCTGTCGTCTATTGTTCCCTCTTGACTGAATAAAATATCGGAGGTGATTATTATCGTCACTGGGGACACGAATATCACTTGGTAAATTTGATCTTTTTGGTATGTGATCCGATTGATCCAAACGAGCTTTGAGTCTCTGAGACTGGAACTGGACCGTCAGCACACATTATTTCGAACGTAGTATTACTTCACAAGAGGTTTGCATCAATGGATGTGAAGATGTGGACAAGATGTAGAGATTAGATATTGAGGTTGTTGGAAGAAATGAGATAGTCAATAATCTGTCTGGTTTGTTGAGAAGGGATAAAGTGCAAACGTGCAAACATAGATTTATTCATCATGAATGGATGAACGCATGAGCATAAGAACACCTGACTAGGTTCATATGTCATTGGAGAAGGAAAAAGAAAAATTACAGCAGTTGGATGGTTCCATCTTGTTGTTAGCGCAACTCAGCGCGACGAGTGTCATAGTTGATGACTTGTCGAGCGCTTTGCAACAACGTGACTGAACGCGATCATCGAATGCAAAAGCTGTGGAGAGAAGAGAAGAGATAAGATATCAATTCCTTCGGTAGAGAAAATAGCAGAAAGATTTGGTTGAAAGCGCTGAGAGAGGGACTAAACTTAAATACAAGCAGATATAGAGAATCATGCGGGTCCGCACGTACTTTGGTTTGTTCTTGGTCAGTCGTGACTTTGATCCGAGTGATGATGCGAAGGTCACAACTTTGCTGGTTCAACTTATGTGCACTGCACCAAATTAGACAGGCTTGGGTTGAAGATATTCCGAAGTAAATGGAGAATATAACTGACAAGTGAGATTTGCTTGATGAATATATTCAAGTGACAAACGTTGAGACTGAGTCGATGAAGGGTCGTGACTTCTTTCAGGATCACGAGGAAGTTCGATGTAAACGTGATCCTGAGATCACGAGGATAGAACTGGAGGGAGTGAGTTTTGGTTGGTTTGGGAAAAGAATGAATTCACGTGCGGGAGCTGAGTTGTCTTAACAGCTGACCTAAAGGGAAAGAGGCGGGGCGCTCAATCATGCAGCTAGTCAGTTCTACGCTAATCCTATTTCGGCAAATATGATAACGGCTTTCGTAATTGGTTAATACGTACCCGGGCACTTATTTAGCCGACTGCCAACGAGTCAGACATGTAGTGATGATAGCGAGACCTGTGCTGACAGACACATAGGAAATCTTTCTCTTACATTTTACGAAAAATAACTGCTCATTTGCTCGTTCGATATCTCATTTCCTGATGGCTCAAGATAATACAAATAGATAAGTTGCCATTTGCGCCAACTATCTTGTGTGATGAAGCGACGTGTGACCCTAGAATTGCACTGGACGTCATTTGTACGAGTATAGAAGCTGGAATCTAAGGCAGTCTTGGAAGAGAGGCTTTCCCCTAGGCTCGATCTTCTCTCACGAGAATTGAATTGCCGGTAGATCCAGGCCTCTTTACTGACAACCTTGATGAATGTGTTTGAATGAAAATGAGCCTTTCTACAGAATTGATTTAGTTCGAATTTTCATCAAAACATCCCAAAGTGTCTTCTGTTATGAAATCTACGGATTCCTTCGACGAGATACACTGGTGTCATTTTGATAGCGCCTCATTCTATATGCGCATAGTAGTAATTATCTTAGACTCCACCGCTGCTTACTACCGAGTGACTCTGACGGGATCAAAATTTGCCAAATAATTTGGAATAAAGTACACGAAATTCTAAAAATTCCCTACGAAATCCTGGATACCTTCTTGATGACATCTAATTGTCTATCCAACTCCTCAATGTCAGACTATCGATAGAAAGAGACGAGAAATGATTCAATTTGTGGCCACATGATCGTTGTGTCTTGTTGTTTTGAACAAATTTAGTACAACTTTGGGCAGGACCCTCACGCTTCTCTGTGCGAAATTCCCGTACCTCTCCTCTGACAACGAATCGCTCTCGGAGAAGAAAAAAAGTCGTCGACTTGGGCCGGGAAAGAGCACCGAACGGATTTGATCGTCATACTGTATTTCAGAAGCTTCATTGAGACGGCACGAAAGAGATATTCGAGGATGATTTTGGAGATGGTATAGAGTATGCACACATCTGAAATCTTTCGATCAGTCGTCACTCAATCATTAAATGCTCAGCAGGTTATAGAACAGGATGATGTTCATGGCAGATCGCCAGGCCGGTTTTGGCAAACCACAACCACTCAAAGAATGCTTGAATCGTGAGGACTACTACGTGCGCTAGGACCAAAATATACGATTAAATCCGCTTCAGAAACCTCAGTTTTAGGCTGAAGCATCCACTATCCTTGACATTGTACCAATTACTGACTCCGTAGAACAAGACTAAACTACCATTGGAGAAAAATTTAGAGCCAACCAGGCCGATCCCAGATTCTAATCTGCTCAAATAACAACTCGTAGACGATGCTTTGGATGAATTGTGGAATCTTATATACACGAAGAATTAAGAGTTTTTCTGTTATGTTCAATCTATCCAATGGCTCTCCCGCCCCCTCACCACAGCCATGCTCCCCCGTTCGGCCTTGGCTTAACCTTGCCCAGGCGTTAGACAGTTCCGCGTAAATCCATGGTTCATGAAATGAACTTCGTGTTTCTGACTTAGAGGTAATCACTGAGAGAGGAGTATACAAGGTGAAGCAGAAGGTACACATAAAAACGGTAATTAGTGAAAGGATAGATAGTTATACATAAAACTGAAGTGTTTCCAGTTCCTTCAGCAATTGGCTACTCTGCCAGCATTTTATTACGCGCCCCAGTATTGCGATATCGATGAGCTTCATTTAATCCCCATACAGTTTAAGAAAGCTCGATATTTCGGCTCGGGAAGACATACGAACTGCCAGTCGATATGGAATCTGAAGGTTGAGACATGGTATGATCACGGGTCTCCTCGCTTGACGGCCATCTGAGATTGTAGATAGTGCGGAAGGATCCCAAAAACCCAAAATGGCGGGTTCTAGGGGCCGTCATTGGGTAATTCATATACTCATTCGAGTGGAAAGAGCTTGATCTTGTATTGATAGAGCTATCCTGCGAATACTGCATCTTTAATGACCTATAATCCAAGAGGTTAATAGCTGTACTCGAAATAAATCAGATGTACCCACGTGAAGTGTTTGGCTGCTCCTTTGGTCTTCGACTTCTCAAACTTCCTGGTGACGTAGCCAACTAAATCGACATGAGAGAGAATCTTACTACGACTACTACACGTTTGAAGATTATGCGAGACGGGAAACAGCTTTGCTAAACCCATTTTATGCATGCACTTCTTGTAAAGCTTCTGAGCATCGTCATTAGCCCCATAGAATAGAAACATGAGGAGATTGATTGTAATGTAGGCCCATGGTTGGTACTGAATTTGCGGGTCATTGCTAGTGTGATAAAAGGAGGGAGTCGCCCACGCTTTTGTTTTAGGGGTAAATTTGTAGCTTTCATAGCTCGTCGGTAAAAATCGTATAATAAATATAAGTTGAACTGGGAAGTAGATAGCGATAATAATTGTAGCCAGGACATAGAGCTTGATGAATGTGCGTTGAGAAGCTCGTGAACTTTCATCGCTCAGGGAGCAAGAAATTTCTTCCCGCTTTCGATGAATCATAACGCCCATGATTACTGTAGTAGTTCAGATCAACTGAGAATCGTTGCTCACCGGAAACATGATGACTTACTTGAAAGGATGAAAGTTAGAAACAGTAATAAAGGCCACCACATAAACACGATGATGAAACTCAACCATGAATAATCGAATTCTGGAGCGCATCCAAATCCAGGCACTATCGAATACACATTTGCCATGACGAGGTACTGAAAGGGCAGTATAAAGAGTAAGGGAAGACCCCAAACAAACAGAATCTCCCACCATACTCGGTTTGATTGAACAATGCTTCGACTCCTGAGTGTTTCGACGAGTTTCCAAGGCATAAGCACCATGGCCAAAGCGAAGGCAATGGTCAAAGGCTGCCGTAAGGGTGCATTTATATGGCAAAATCCAGCACCATTATACCATTGATCCTGATTTTCATCGTCCCAAATAATCGAGCTGATCATAGCAAAAATGCTAAAGACCATTGATATCAAAATCAAAGAACATGGCCCAACTTGGCGGATTTTAATTAGAGATATTAAGGGCACTAGAGCCATAACGGTCGTAAGCATTGAAAAGAAGCGGATTGCAACGCCATTTGCGTAATTTACTTTTTCACCAGTGTAATTGAAGCCGTGGTACACTGCTTTTGGGTGAAGATCTTGAATAATATTAGACATTCAGGTTTCAGCGATAGTCGCACCAGGAATATGATTTTTTTTCTTCTCAAAAGAAAACCAGGCCTTGACTGATGCAAATAATCGGATTCAAAAATCTTTTCACTTGAAATTCAAGTTTGATATGAGTAGAATTTGATACGAGAAGATGAAAGTGGAAGAAATATGTATGCGCAAAGAGAGGGAGGAATATAGCCCGCGGCCAACTTAAGCGCAAGATGCATCCCGCAAATTATTTTTGAATGACTGAGAAGTGATATATCGATGGTATTGAGGTTCGGAAATGCTGCTGAGACTCAATGTGCAGCTGTACTAGCCGAGTTCTATTCAAAGCCATTTTCGGTTCTGAATAGGAGAAAATCAAGATCTGCATCGCTTGAAGTTGAGCAAACCATTTGTATGTTTGACATGACGCTCTGTCCAAAAACTATGAGTCAATAAAACATGAAGTATGGAATTTTGTGGTAGACAAAAAGGCGAAACAAACAATCAAAGTGCGAAAAATGGAATATTGGTTGAATTTTCGACGTTAAAGGATTATCATAAGCGTACTTGCGCTATTCCATACCCGAACTTAGCGATAGCGACAATATTTTCTAACTCTGTAACTTCACATACATTTATTTTGAGCCTTACAATTGGCCCGATGAAGAGATCTGAAGGAAATATTGGAACTACAAGCAATATATCGAGTTACTTGGGGTATGAAAATTAAAGTTTAGGAACTAGCCTGCCTACATCAAGTTAAAAACTCGACCGACTATGGAGCCTCTGTAATCAAAAACTGAAAAAAATACCATAACGGCTTACCTATAGCCTTTTATAGATGTCCGATGAATTTGTGCCTAGTTTTCATTCATGTGACTCAGATTTGCTCCTGATTAGCGGGCAGATAATGAGAGGCAGGATCAAGAAATTTTTGACATAATCTAGAACTTTCCTCGAATATTTCCGTTACTTTGATTACATTGGGAAAATGTGACATCGAATTTCTTGACTCACTCGAGGTAAAGTTCATTTGACTTGAGATCCTGGCTAGATTCAGATAAAATTAGTCCAGCATAAAAACTTGCTCGGGATATGAAGAATTTTCTGTGTAAGCTCAATTTCTTGAGGTTAGTGGTCTGCAACAACCAGTTTGAACTTGAGTGCTAGTTTTAGCTATTATCATACATTACAACTGTGTTTTACTCCTTAATTTTTACTTTTTTCTGCCACTTCTTTCCACTCCCCAATCTGAAGAGCGACCTAAACAAAATTTACTGTTCGTTGATGACCGTATTTTTTCTGCTTTCGAGCGATTTTGTCCTAATAGAATAGCTCGCCCGGCCTGGACTGAAGATATAATTATCTTAAAGGAGGAGCTTGCTAAAGAATATGTGATCCGAAAAGGGAGATCAGCAGAAGTCGCGACCCATTCAATGAGAGATTTAGAGGCACGTTGTTTATGTTCGTTGTTTACTGCAGTAGCAGTGGCAGCGGCAACCAAAGAAATAGTTTCATTTAGGCGGGTCTCTAATTCTTGAAATCTAGACTCTGCCTGAAAAGCCTGTATCGTGGCACGCTTCTCGTATCGACGTAAAGCTCGACTAAGGGTATCGAAATCAGATTGTATGCTTTCTCTAACTTGAGTCGTGATTGAATTCAATTGTTGATCATTAATCTCAGGTTCCAATTTTATTTTCTCATTTGCGATACATCGTGCTTCAATTATCTCGATTCTTCGAGAAAAATCCTTTACGGATACAGGGACAAGATCTTCATCATCGGCTCTGGAAGCGACAACTCGCTGAAGGTGTAGCGTCCGTGCACGTATTAGCTTCACTACATGTGCCATAGGTCTAAGTTCAGAAGCTAAAAGGAAAATCGTCAGGTTGCAGTTTGAAATAAGCCCTTCTGAAGGACGATTCAACTGCGATCGAAGATTATGGAGAAGATAAGCACCAAGTAGTGGAAATGTGAAACATGAAAATAGCGCGAGTAATTCATGTCTGTAGAGTTCACTTGCGGCCGCTTTTTGAGCAGGAAGTTCCTCATTGCTTAATCGTTTCACTGTCTCTCTCTTCAGGTTTTCCGGCTCTTTTTTTGCAGTTTTTGATCCTGTATATGGGTCGTTCTCTTGCTGACTCTCCTGAACGACTGTTAAGTCTTCGTTGCTTTCGGTAGTACGAGTTGCTTGTGCAGCATAATACCAATCCCTGTCAATTTTTAGTGAGGTTTTCGTGAACTAGCTGAAACACAGACCATGGCATTCTGACCGACCAGTTTAAAAAAATAGCGGCAAGACCAAGCAACATGATATCAGTGACAATACTATTCCCATTTTTGAAAGCGATTCCTCCAAGTGCTGGAAGTAATGCAAATGCCAAGGGTGCTAGGTGCCATGTTGATGAGTTCCGATTTAAGTCACTCCCAGTCTTTGGATTGATTAGATCTTCAGCGGAAGTTTGAAAAATATTTCTAGCATGTTTTAAAGAGTAATCAGAATTTCTGGAGTTTCTTCGACTTTTAATACCTTGTACTGGTAAAAGATGCGAGCTCGAGGACATTTCACCGAGAAATTTCAAATTCTCAAGCGGAGAAGCTCTACCGAGAGGTATCGCTGTAGGAGATGCCTTTAAAGATTGAGAATCTTCTTCAGCCATTACTGGTGATCAAAAAGAGTCACATATAATGCTGGTACCTAGGACAAAGATTATAAGCTGTTCAGGTGTACGCTTGCTTTCATGTTGTTGTTTGGTATGGAAAAGTATTGATTTCGAGACGAGAAGTATAAGTAGTTGTCAATGAATATGATGTCTTCACTTTATGGCAAGTTTTGTTTCTACTAATCTGTATCTTAGGATAGCGCTCGCTTGCATCTCTTGACATCATTGGCTTATTAGATATTTTCGCTCCAACATATATACCTCAGAACAGTTGACAAGCTTGTGAAATGATTGAAAGTGTGAGTGCGTGTCACAATTGTAACGATCCTGAGCTCAATTTGTATTTTGGTGGCGGGTTTCTCAGGGTTACAAAAGGATCGCTTTGAATAGATCCGATGGCAATAGATGGGGGGGTCGAGAATAAAAATTCGTCATGTGCGTGAATCGTATTTTTAATAAGCGGTGAGACCCGCTGCATTTCACGTTGACAAGTGATGATTGCATGTACAGTACAGTAGACTAATCAGGTAACGTGCTCTATCAGTGAGCAGTTGTGACCACTGAGTGGTTCAAAAATTCCTCGCATGGTTAAGCGGTTCTTTTCAATAATTTCTTGAAATATCCCATTTATTTTCATAGCTATTTAATAAAAAATATTTCTATAAACTTTATTTTGTTATTGTGCTTAGTGGTGCGAGAACTTGGTGGTGCGCAGAAATTATTGGAAAGAACCGCCGAGGGATTTTTGAGCCACTCAGTGGTGTGAGGTAGTGCCAAGAAAACTCCGAACCAATCAGTGGTGCAAAATGGCGCCCAGGAAATTATTGAACCGTGGTTTGAACCGCTCACCGCTAGACTACGTTAGCGTGAACAAAACTTACGACACTTACTTTCCGGCAGAATCCCCAAGGTTTAAATTAAGGTAATTCCCGCCCGCGCGGCTAGATGTGGTGTCGGAACATGAAAATCAACAATTTGTTTCAAATATTTCGACAGCTTTCGTCCGTGCATACTCCGCATTTTATGCGAAAATATCGTATTACACGTACATTAATATCGTAATACCTAACTGCAGGTGGTCGATTGGAAATCACCTGATTATTTTAGACGATCAGTGGTCACATGTCTCGTTTCTGATTGGCCGATTTCGTGTGGCGCAGATGGCTCGTGCATGTTTCAAATCTTGAGCTCCCACACAAGTTATCAGAATATTATTTTAAACGTGAATAACTTCACAACCAGCGCCTTTCAGATAAAATTCGATTTATAACATTTGAATTTTATTTCGTTTGACCCGGTTTGGCGCCTGAAGTGGCCCATGCAGGTAACTATCAACTTTAATTATACATGAGGGGAAACCTTTTGGTGAAAACCCCTCTTTTTTTTTTTTTTTTAAATCATTTCAGTGTATGCAGCCTGAAGCTATGACACGATTGATTACGGAAGATGTGTTTCTCATAGAATGACTCATCTTTGACGGTTGGAACACTCATACTCAGACTTCATTTGCAGATACCACTACGAGGATAACGTCTTGCGACGTGTAACCTCTTCCGTGAATATCCACCACAGGGAAAAGCGGGAAAAACCCGTGGTTGTCTAAGTATGCTTTCGTCAGACTATGAGAACAGCACCACCGCGAGAGAGTGTGGTTAACGGGTCTTACTGGATTCGAACCAGCTTTCTCCTGTCTCGGGTGGGGCATGTGTCCAAGCTGCCCAGACTCTACTTGGGAGAACGGCCCGGACGATGCACCACTACACCATCCGACCCTCTGGTGAAAACCCCTCGCTTCTACCCAGTTTTTTCTTTAATTTTATCTCCTAGTTTGCTAGGCAATCTTCAGGAAGTGCATTTACACTGTTGAACCCAGTCTAGTTACCGTCTCGTCAGTTGTCTACATCTTTGGTTTCTTCGTAAGTTTTCTCTCTGTTTTAATTGCGCCTCAACTTCCTCAGCCAGTCGAAATTGTTCTATCCATCCCTGTTCTAAGATCCACTGTGTGATTCTTCCAATATCTTCTGGGTTGTTCAGCATTGCTTCAAACAACCGATTCTTGGCCTTATGCCAGACTTTTGTTCTCCCCTTGGACCATAGGGGGCAGGCCATAATCATATGTTTGGCGTTTTGTGATCGGTATCCACATGGGCAGCTTTAGTTGTCAACTCCAGGGACTTTTCTTCGGTACAGATAAGAAATGAACCCGATATTTTCGCTTCTTATCTGCATGTCTAAACAACTTTGGGCCCTTTTGAGGTTTTTGTGGATTGAGTATGGTGAGCCTCTAAGACTTACCTTTTTTCTACCGGTTGTTTTATCTGTAGTGAAATTGGCTGCTTTCCAGACTTCTAGGTCAGCTATGGCTCTTTGTCTTAGGGTAGTGTTCCAGGGTTGATGTGGCCAAGAGTTCGCCCACCCTTGGAACGCGGCCGTCTTTCCCATCTCTTTTTGTCCCTTGATGGGCTCTTCCCCTTCGCAGATTCTAGTCCACTCTACTCTATCCCTCTCTTTCGAGAGAGAATGGTTGCTGGTTTCGTGTTCGTAGACTTGTCGTCTGATCTTTCGACAAGAATTTTCTATGGTCTTCTGGATCGGTAAGTTCTGGGCGAGTCCGGCGTGTTGCACTCTACTCTTTTTTAGATAGATCTCCACCAGTAGGGTGGAGGTCTCGTGTTCCAGCACTCTTATGCTAGTGGACTTGTATGCCCCTGTGACTTTTTGTAAGCATTTACTCTGTATGCATCTCAGAGGTTTGACTATCTTTTCGGGGATGTTTCCTGATGTCCCAGTTTCGGCCCAAATAGGGGACCCATACATAAGAGCCGGCCTCACTAGTGTATTATACAGTATCCTTGCTCTGTGGAAGGTAGCTCCCCATGTCGACTGCGTTAGTCTACGATTTATAACATTTGAATTTGACTTCATTGTCCTGATTTGGCGCCTTTAATGGCCCACGCAGGTGTCTATCAAACTCTCTAATTTACATAGGAGGAAACCTTTCTGTGAAAACCCCCTTACCTACCTGGTAGAATTCTTTATTATTGTGTTTTCCTTCGGGAAGTGCGATCACGCTGTTTTGCCCAGTGTGGACTTCCCTCATGTCAATTGCCTCCTCTTCCCTCTCTCTAGCACCAGTCTCTCCACTTCCCCAGCCAACCGGAACTGTTCTAGCCACTTCTGGTCTAAAATCCACTGCGTTAGTCTTCTTAAATCTTCTGGGTCGTTCATCATCGCTTCAAACGACCAGTTCTTGGCTTTCCTCCACACCTCAGCCCTACCCTTAGCCCTCAGTGGGCAGGCCATTACCGCATGCTTGCCATTTTCCGAAGGGTGTCCACACGGGCATCTGGGGTTGTCTACTCCAGGTACTTTTCTTCGATGAAGATAAGAATTGAGCCCTATATGCTCACTTCTTATCTGCATTGCAATGCTACTTTGGGCCCTTTTAAGGTTTCGATATAGGTTTGATGGAGTTCTCCTAAGGCTCATCCTTTGTCTGCCTGAGTTCTTGTCTACAAAGAAGTTGGCTGCTCTCCAAACTTCAGGATCGGCTGATGCTCTGTGTCTTAGGGTTCGGTTCCGGTTTAGTTGTGGCCAAAAGTTCTTCCACTCTTGGAACGCAGCAATTTTCCCCATCTCTTTCTGTCCTTTTATGGACTCTTCTCCGCAGCAGATCCTAGCCCACTCTTCTCTATCCCTTTCCTTGGATAGAGATCCTTGACTGCT
>JAKRRZ010000846.1:0-15685 GCA_022627015.2 Podosphaera aphanis | reverse complement strand
TTATACAAATTGAGCTTAGCGGCAAGGAAGACCCACTGCAAAATTCTTCTGTCAGAGAAAATTGTCATACAAAAAGTTTGAGGAAATTTCATAAACTTTCATAAATACAGGGTCTAAACTCTATTTGATTAAAGACCATACCAAATTAGGCCTAGCAGACCCATACACACCCCCTGTCTTGGACCCACTGCAAAATTACTACCCTAAGGGTAGGGTAATGGGGCCAAGGGTAAGGTCGTAGACCAGGATCTGGCATGTGGATTATAATTCTCAAGTAAAAATCATAATTGAAACTTCGATCCTATGTGTTTAAAGGTTGTTAACCAGATTCATTGTATATTTCTTATATATTTTTAGGTTTTGATGATATTTTATTCAAGTTACAAGTGAAAGATTTATATAACGCCAAGCAACTCACGTGACACACCCGCTACTCAAGGCCCTCGCGTCCCCACGACACTAGTTTCAAATAATGATAGTGGGAACATTTCGGATATACGGTTCTGAACACAAGACTTGACATCATCATTTGAATACCGATCAATCGGACATTTATGATATTATTATTCGCTCCCAGTTGAAAGTTGTTCAATCTTTGGGTTGCCTCTTTATCGTTTACGAAATATGCTGTTGGTGGTATCAAGAAGTTTGATTGATCCGGAAGTTTGCACTAGTGTTTATCACAACACACTTGTTTGTTTGTTTCTATATTTAGGTCCCGGGCAGAGCCCTTCGTCCAATTGGTTCGGGACCGGTTGAGCCGGCGGGGATCGTACCCGAGGGTAGGCCCAACTCGTTCGCACCTCTTTAGAATATGTACACTCGCATAAAAGCACCCTACGAAACGCTTGAGTCAACTAGAACTCCCTTGTCCCCAATAAAAGATTCCAACTTAAAAAGCCAAATAGGGAACCCGAACATAAAAAAAAGGACAAAAAAAAATATGTGAATAGTTGCTGAGTCAACCTAGCATTTCACACACTCTGTTTCCACGATGTCGCTGCCTTCAACGATTTTTATGAAATGCTGTCCTCGCTTCCAGCGGAGGCCGAACTTGCGAATGGGTTGCCAAAACAGCCTGTAAGTTCGAAATTCTGTAAATTCTCTGACACATTTTGGGCCGAGAAGTTGGTTAATGAGATCGCCCATTGTCTCTCCTTTCCTAAACCTATGCGTTAGGCTGGCGTGTTCTCGTGCACGACGCATAACATTTTCCTTCGTACATGTAGTCCCTTTATATCGGGTAAATAATTATCCGAATGTAGATACCATCTTCATAACTCTAGAGAGAGGAAGACACACATTATCAATTTGAAGATCATATGAACGACTGTTCACATAACGTACTGCAGTACTCTCATTGCTCTAAGTGCAATTATTAACTTTAAGCGTATGACCTTTGTCATACCAACAAAGGAGAACGAGTTAACGGTCGAAGAAGCGCTTAAAATTGCAACAGGGCTACAACTACTTCAAACCCAATTCCCCAATTCACGGCAGCGTCTGAATTTAAGTCACAAAGGAGCCATCCACTGAGTTCTCGATAATCTCTCTGCCGAAAAATCAGAAGTAGATCTGCAAATTGAACCACCAACAAGCTGGAGGAACGACTATTCACGAGCAGCTCATTCAGCACAACTGCTCACTGATAATTTAGAATCTTTAAAATCGACCAAACTAACAACATCTGTGACCACCTAATCGAAGAAACCATCAGAACCGAGAGGTACACTCTCAACTGAACCACCCGGGACTGATTCTCCAAAAAAACCCATGGCCGCAGGTAATGAGCCTTCGTCTATTCCCAGTTGGCTGAGCAGATAGCTCAATTCACGGAAAAATTCCTGGAATTAAATGTAAAAAACAACCATGAGCCACAATGGCGTGCACAAGAGCTGGGGTATTTCGATCCTTACAATTTAGCTAAGGAATATGTAGAATTCATAGATGGAAAACCCTTCTATTATAATGATTAACGTTACAGTTCCACAACAAGGATTAAAACTAAGGTATTGCAAGGCGATTCGCATCCGTGGTCAATAAATGTCGCGCGAAAAATTGACCAATGTCTTAAGCGTAAAGCAAATATGTGGTACACGAATGAGATTACTACGAAATTGCGCGCTGGACTTAAAGCGTCCCATGAGCTTTGGTGTGACGAACTTGAAAGACGTTTCCGAATGCCACCGGGAAACGCCCTGAAAGAACTACGTTCTCTAAAGTATGGTATCGAGCAATTCCGTGCACGACAAGATCCAGAAGCCTTTGTGCGGAAGGCAATACTTTACGGTACTGCTTCGAACACAGCACCAGCGGTGTATGAACAATTGCTCCTTGCCCACCAACTGCTTGATGGTCGTCTCCGTATTCATATCACTGTTCTGACAGAAACAACGATGTTGACATCGTTGTTTCGGTCGCTCTCATCAATCAAGTCTACGTGGTATGATATTTATCAACCTCGATCGTACCGTTCTAGCATGTCTAGTCAGAGATCAACCGCGAGACGACAATATCAAAATTGGCATAAACAGCCACTAGCTCAAAACAGGCCCATCATGGATCGTCTAAGATCCTCAACAAATGACCCCGAGACTAATCATAACAGGCTTGGGCAAAATTTAAGCCCCAATCGGCGTCAGGAAGTCAAGAAACTGTCAAAACTCTGGTCATCGTGAACGCGATAGTAGGCGAGATCTGCAACAAGTCTTTAATATCGAGGTAAATTGTGATCTAGACGACGTAGAACACCTTGGATATGACGAACCTGCAGATAAATGCGCATATGAAGATGCCTATTTGCAGGGCATGGAAAACGAGACCGAGGATGAGGGAAGCGAGATCGAGGCTAATGAAATTGACGTTGTTGGACACTATCTTGTAGTCCCTAGAAAACATGATATCCAACCTAATGCCGGGAGACCTCGGCTTTCTAGCAAGCCCCAACCCCAGAATAAAGTCCCACCCGGGTCACAGGAACAGCCCTCCCCAACGTCATCTCATTTCTGTCAAATTTGCAAACAAACTTTTATCTCCAACAACCGCCTTCATTTGCACTTGAGAAATTTACACCCAAACCATCGGGCTATACTTAGAAATCGTGAGCAAAATAAGAAACTGGCCGTGCCAGAAATTCCCGTGCCTGAGTCAAAAAAATCAACTGACCATCATATCATTCTCAGCACCTAAATCGAACTCACTACATGTATCAAGATATGCGTTTCAAGGTGGACGATATGCTCACTTGCTGATGCCGATCTTAAGCCCTCATAGTGAGCTTGCAACAGTATATTTGGACACGGGTTGTGCCATGTCCTTGATCGATCGAAATTTTCTACGACGGCAAGCTCCTACCATCACTATGCATAAAATTAGAAAACAAATGAAAGCCAAAGGCGTTGGCGGTGAACTACATGACGAGTCAGAATTCGTTATACTCGATTTCTATCTGAAGTCAACAGATGAAGTAATGGCTCATTTCCAAAGGAAAATACACATAGTAAATTGCCTTGCTGCAAATGCGCTGCTAGGCATCGACATTGCAGAACCAGAATTGTGACTCAGAGATCTTAACGCGCAGCTGCTAACGTTGCCTAAATGTCATGGATTAATAATCCCAATAAGTACCAAGTCCCACGCGCCACATAGCGAACTTTCAGTGATCCCAAAAGAAAAATCAATAGTCAAACCACATACACGAGCATTAGTAAATGTCATAACATCGAATGGTGAGCAACTTAAGCTGGGTGATCATTACATGATTTTCGAGCCTGAACAGCTTGATGCCTTAACAACGTTTCCAGCGCTAGTATCAAAGCAGTGCTCATCAATTTTAGTTCAAAATACCACTGATAATACAGTCACTATCGGTAAACACATGAATTTAGGATAAGTAATAGAAGCAGACGAGGATGCTATGTGCAATATTATGGAAGAAGAGGTTTATTTTCTACTTGTACGACCCCCTAAGCTGAAGGTATGGTCAAGGTTAATGTATAAAGGGTTATCAGCTGCTGCAGTGGTGGTAGAAAGAGATTCTCCCTTTGGAGCACCTCAACGAATTGAATCCGTTTGCCAATATGGGGTAACAATCTTCGGAGACAGCTTGCAGTCTGCCAAGCTCATAGCTCCCGTAAATAACTTCGAAAACTTGTGGAAGGATCGGAAAACTTTTGCGAAAACACCTAAGGGTGAAGAAATGAGTATCAATCTAGTAACAGATTGGCAGCTAAAATATAAGGCTGAGCATGAGCGCGTCTATACTGCGGGAACCGAAGATCGAAAACTAATAGATAAGACATTCGACGACTTGCACACCCAAGGCCAACTGCAATAGACCACGAAAACAACCTCATTTTCTATTCGTTTTTGTTATCTGGAAGAAAATCATAGATACCAAGGGAGTGGTACAGAGAAAGGGGCGTATCTTGGTTGATACAAGAGCTCTTTATAAAATAACGCTACCTGATGCACACCCAATTCCCACGCAGGCCGATATTATTGCTGCAGTAGGAGGTTGTGATTTTATCTCAACTATCGACTGTGCATAATTTTCTACCAATGGGTAGTGGCCCGAAATGACCAGCATAAACTGACAGTCGCATCGCACAGAGGACAAGAAACGTTCAACTGCCCAGTTATGGGATTTAGAAACTGTCCAGCTTACGTACAACGTATAGTCGACACAATTCTACGTCAGGAAAGAGCATTTGCAAGAGCACATATCGATGATATCGTTATTTTTTCGCGAACCTTTGTAGATCATCTGCGTGATCTGCGAGCAGTTTTTCAAAAGCTTACAAATGTCAAAGGGTCGGTTAAATTGTAAGGACACAGAGAAATCATCTATAAATATCTATCTTTCCATGAGTCTCTAAACTATCTACTTGTGAATCTATTATATAGTACACCTCCCACCAGTCATCCAATGTTCTGGAGGTTTCCACGAAGATCCTTCGACTACTGAGATGGTTCTGGGGGCTTCTATCAACTTCTCTTGGCGTCATGTAAATCTCCAGAATGCCTTGGATGCGTCATTGAGCTTGTTGGGAGTATACCTGGTCCTCTGATAATTAAGCGATGTTAAACGACGTCAGGTGATATCTGGCATACAACTGGATCGAGTCCCAGGGCCTCAGCTCCATGATAACAAATCACAATTTACTCCTCAGTCCAAAAAAGTGATTCCTCAGCTACCCATCAGTTGCATTATTAGATCAAAAGGTAGATGCATTAGGTCTGGCCTCTGCCAAAGATAAACTTCGTGCGATACTTAATTTACGCTTCCCGGTTACATTAAAGCAATTGGAGTATTATCTTGGTCTCACGAGTTTGTCACGCCAATTGATGAGAACTAAGCGAAAAAAGTTGTACCACTGCAAGCACAGAAAATTCGGTTGAATGCGGAGCTAAGAGCAAACAACCATGCGGGCAAAAATAGGAAAACCAAGGCAGTAGAGATGAAAATCCTCAAGGTAACCTCAGCGGAACAGCGATCTTTTGCTACTCTTCAAGAATCTTTTCGCACAGCATCCATCTTGGTACATTTTAACCCGACCGAACAACTGTATGCGGACCTTGATGCGTCAGGCGTAGGTATAGGCGTAGGTATGGGCGCCATGATCTATCACTCTACCATAGATCCACAAACTCAAAAGTCAGTCATGCCTATCATGTTCCTGTCCAGACCACTAAAATCCGAGGAGAACTACTGGCCCACAGAGCTCGAAATAGCCTGTTGTTGTTGTTTTGTCGAAAATCCGGCACATGATTGAGACGTCCAAATATCCCACTGTCATTTACACTGATCACAGTGCTATCCTGTAGATAGCAACTCAAACGTCTATGGCCACCACTACGTCACTAGTTTGTCTAAATCAGAGACACCAAAGAAGTTCCCAATACCTGTCAACATTCAGATTTATTATCCGACACAAACCAGGGAAGTTGAACATAGTACCAGATGCTCTATCTAGGATTCACGTTAAGCACCTCACGCCAACTTCATACACTTCGTCTATTCTACTTGGGTCTTCAAATGACTCTCAACCTGCCTCAGGATTGGATAAAGTGGAGGGGAATTACAATGTGAAATGGGCTTACCCGGTCACAACAGTTCACGTACACCCTGGCTATCTTAAAGAAATTAAGGAGGCGTATCAACAAGATCAACAATGTTACAGAGCTATCAATCTAATTTAAAATAACAAAGGTCGTGAAGAAGACGGACCTGTTCAAATTATCTCAGACCGAGACACAAAATTTTTATCACAAGTTTGGAAAGGCATGCCTAACGCATTCAATGTAAAGCTGTTGTTCTCTAATGCCTAGTATATGTTATGAATATGGCAGACCATGCACTTTAGACTTAGACTAAAGGGGTTACGGGTAAACGTTGTTCCGAACGGAATTCTATCAGTCGTGGACGCGTCTGTAAATAGTAGACTAACTCTTTCCAATCCACAACCCTAGGATTCAGACATTTAGCTTCTTCTCCACCGACCCGAAACTTGACGAGAAATAGCAAACGACGAGACGATGTCAATATTATACCAGCTCCTCCATATGCGTCATCAACTTGTCTCACTCCCACCCCGGTAGTTGATGTTTAAGAGAAACTAACCATAATATATGAAAATAAAGAAATGAGAAAAATGCAGCCTTCAACTAGTGACAACTAAATTTTGGATAGTCCACTACCAGTTAACGTCGATCACCTACCTCTGGGCCCCCCTCAAAAACTCCACCACCATAATTACCCCTAGACTTCAACCAAATTTTTCTACACAAATATTCATAGGAACAAATTAATTATCAGTTATCTATAATTTTAGGAGTCGCTCGTCTCATTGGTATTAGTTATAAAATCACCCGTATCAATTCGAGCTCTACGAATGGACTCAATGTCGGCGAACTTCGAATTTGGGTCCGTTTGAACTCTCCTACGTTTTCTTGCTCTACCAGCCTCAACCTGTGACTCAAGTGCCCCAATTTTTTGCTGAGCTGCTGCGATTTGGTAGTCCTTCTCTTCAAACCTTTTTTGAATCTGTCGAAAAAGTAGGCGTTGAGCATTCTTATCATACTTACCCTCGCTTGGTAATCTCAACTGACCCCGAAGTTCATCCTTCTTTCTTGGGGTCAACAAAAGTACTAGTAAAGTCTCATTTGCTGTTTTCATATTAGATTTTACACTCAATTTCCCCGCATGTGCCTTACAAGTAGGTTGGGAGGGTGTAGAAGTGCTGGTGAGCATCAAAGGGCTACTGAGCGGCTTTGCTACGTTGACAGGCTATAACCCTGTCCATTTCCATCCACTGATGATATTTTTACTACTTAAGGCTACCTGGCGTGCCTTACTGTAGCATGTAATGAAATTCATCTTGCCTATAACTCTACCGGCATCCCATTCGACAATTAATCTAAGCTGTTTTCGATATGCTGTTTCGAGGGGGCCAAATACCGACTGATCAAGAGGCTGGAGGATGTGAGATGTGTGGGATGGTAGGAAAAGTAAGTTTACATTATCCTGGAAGCACATGAACATAAATTCAGTTGTTTCGTGGCTTCCATGGCCATCTACGATCAGCAATCTCTTCTCCTGAGGATCACCTGGTGCAGTCAAAGGTAAAAACACTTCTTTTAGCCATTCAACAGCAGTGGTATTTGTAATCCACCCGTTTTCTGTTGCTGTGAACTTCCAGGAATCGTAGGAAGTCGTGTCCAAAGGGAACCACTGCTGCTGGAAGTTGATACCCTTGTATATTACAAGTGGAGGAAGCGCTTTCCCGGTTGCTGAGATACACTCAATAATGGATGTCCAAGCACGCGATTCTGGCTGCTTCTTTAAAATTGAACGGCACTCTGATGATCCAAGGACCAAGCCATATGATCCCCTACCTTCTAAAATTCCGGTCTCATCCATACTGTACCGATTGCAGGGTTTATTTGCCATGATCTCGGATCCAGCGAGTCTATCAAACCATGGCCTAATAATATTTTCTGAGGCACCATTGACACGCTGAAAATCAATTGCCCTACATCTCTGGACCTTAACTGATGGATTCTTATTAATAAATTTCTGAACCCAATTTTTTCCGAGCGGCTGGAAGTTGCCGTCAACTTGTAGAATCCGCTCAGCCATGAATTTGAACTGATGGTGAGTTGGTGGCAGGCCTAAGTTGCCCTGAACTCGGATCCATTCAGCCTTAAAATTTTCCTGGGTCAGGGAAAGCCTCTGTGAGTCAGAAGATGCCACATCACGAGACTGAACACCCTTCAGACGATTCTGAAGTGTTGATCGCGGAACGCCCCATTTAGATGAAGCTTTTTTTAGATTTTGCCCATTTTCGAGAGCTTTAAGAGCCTCTTGAAGATTATTTTCTGTATATTGAGGCATTAAGATCGAAAGAATACTGCCACAAAAATTTTAAGGCAGTTGATCAAATTTTGTTGGAGTTATAAAAGTTTTAGTTCAAGGGGTGTCTAAGAAGGTGGGGTTTTTGAGGGGGGGCCAGAGGTAGGTGACAAACGTTATACTCGCACTGGCAACTACATAAAAAACGGAAGAATGTACAAAATAAATGATACATTCGACACGTGAGATCGTTATTCGATATTTTCATTAGTATGCTGGACCCATTCCATTGTTTTGAGTTCGAGTTTGTTCGTTTCAACTAGGTGCTTAAGCGCTGTCGACGGAGTTCGTTTTGTCATGGACTCGGCGGGGTTACTGTTGCCATCAATCCATATAACCTCGGTAATCTCACGACGTTCGTATGACTGGCGTAGGCACATGAGATCAATCATTAGTCTTTTTTCTTGAGTAGTGCCAAGTTTAACCACACAGTCGTATAAAGACTTTGAATCGGTGCAGAGGATCAAGGGGAATTTGGTTCGAGTTAGCTGCTCAACGGTAGACTTAACTGCTGCGCCGATATCGAATCCGTGAACCATAGCATATAATTCTGATGCCAGCACGCTTCTAGTGACTCTTTTTCATTTAGTTGAAGGCCAGTGGATTAGATTGGCCTGGTTTGATGAGTCTGCAAGAACTAGTAGGTATCCTATCTGTAATGAAAAATCCTTGTTGTTCGCAAAGGACGCATCGGTAAAAACGTAAAGGCGTAGCGTATTAATATCTAATTTCACAAAGTTTAATCCCCTTAATTCATTGTCTATTTGCCACTTCAGTCGTTTATTCAGGGCATTAACGTCATCTTTTTGAGGGTTTGTAGTCTGTGCGGCGAAGGAAAGATCGAAGGCGGCTTCGGGCTAGCTTATGGAAACAATATAAGCGCCTTTAGCACGTTGTGCTATATATTGGTCCTTGATAATTAGTCCTGAACGGACAGCATCACGAGAACTTGTTGATGTTGTTATGGCTTCATCTACCAAGGTTTGACTTTTACATTGACGCTCTTGTGTCAACGTTAAAATATCTTTGATGGAATTCGGGGTGGTTATGCATCCATTGAAACCGAGCTGATGATCTGCGGTTAATTTCTCCCGTTCTTTTGCGGGGAATTGTGCTTCTTTAAGTTTTGTCTGTTCCTCATTGGCAAAGCAATCATTGGCCAAGAAAAATGTATCGTCAGTTTGGAGTCCGACTATTCCTAACAAGCCTGGTTTATGATAATAAAGTAGATAAGAATCAAATGTCGATTGAGTCATGAAAAGTTCTTTGGAATGATGGTTGTGATAGGTACAGAACCAATGATTTCCGGCCTCTGGAACACCATAGAGTGGTTTGACAGCCTTTAACAATGCATTTTCTTCTAAGCCCAATTCGACTTTCAATTCGGGCGGGGGTCGAATGAAGAAGTCTCTATTTAATTTTGTAGCAGACTTTACGTATGCTTGCGAGATATCACGCAAGTATAAATTAGTATTTGGGATACAAGATGCCATGCAAAGTATGAGTCTCTGACTAACTCTTTGGACGGTTAGGGACTGGGTTAGTACAAGTCCTTTTTCGTGGTCATTGTACGCTTGTACAACGAGTCTTGACTTCTCGAAGGCTTTATTAGTTCCTCTGAATTTGACTTCGTCAACAAATCTTGAATAAAAGATTCTGATGCCTGCTGGTATATTGCTGAGTTGAATCACTTCGAACGCACCTTTTTCCATTAGTTCGTCGATTTCTTTTAGACGCAACTCTTTGAATTGAGCCTCTTCATTTAGAAAAACAGTTATATCTGCCAAATTTGTGCTTATTAAATAGCGGTGTGGTCTGCCTACGTTACGTTTAGGTCGGCTAGATTGCGTTCTAGTTTGAGATTGTACGTTCTGATGGGAAATATACTGATGTGACGTTTCTGACACAGTAGATGATTGAATAGTAGGTAAGGGTTGAGAGTTTGTAGATGGTGAGGGACTAGGCGTCGTTTCCGATGCTATAGTTAACCCGTTATTGGGTGATATTTCTGAGGCCGAGGAAATTTCTTTGTTGGTGTTGATTGTGTTTGGGATATTTTGATGGATCAAGTAATGTTTAACACTGGTGCTTCTGAACCGAGTCGGGCCATATGGTAAGTTGATTGTACATGTTTCGCCCTCAACGTTCAAAAGTTTGAAAGGACCATCCCATTTCCCTAACTGTCTCGAATTGCCTTCTCGCCACACTAGAACCGGAGAATTAAGCGGAAATTTATGAATCTCTGTTGTAGAAGGGCCATTCCGCGTATTAAGAGCATCGTGCACTTGCCGGGTAGCACGAATTCACTCCAGCTCCCTAATAACTGCACGTAGAGCTTTTATTCGTTCTGTTATTGTAGGCGAAGGTGCGTCGGTTTCTGTCATTCTGGGATAGGCACCGAATACCAAAAGGGTTGGAACAAGCCCATCGGGTCCTACTGAGTCATTAAGAGCTTTAAAATTCATTTGCAATGCTAAATTTTATCAATACCAGGTATTTCAGGAACGATGATTTGGTAGATACGACGCAGATGACCATGGTATCTTTCAACCAAGCCGATAGAATTGTGAGATTCTACCGGCACACCTTGGGTTCTAAAGCCGATATTGACGGAATATTGCTGGAACTCTTTACTAACAAAATTTGTGCCGGCATCGTGAGTTATAATATCAGGTGGGCCTACGTATTTGTCGATCCAACAATTTCAGAGCATTTCCCAAGTATGTTTAGCAGAAAGTTTTTTTGGCCATCTACCTGCTTGAAATTTCGTTCCTTCGTCAACATGTAAAAAGGAGGATTGCCGTCAATGTACATAATATCGACAAATATGCAGTAATTGAATCGGACGCCGTCCTATAAAGTGAATTTGAAGCGGCCTAGTGATCTTCCATACTTTTGGCAGTGTTCGAAAAATCGTGTTATTTGCTCAAGGATTTTGCGGTTGTTTTCGTCGCCGTGGCCTGAACGTTCAAGTATTCTGTGTAATCTATTTACTGACGAGTGACCAAAACGTCTATGGAGTCTTCGAAGTTCGGTGGTAGGTAGAAAAGAAGGATTTTGGTCAAAGGAATAGGTTAAAAATGTAGATAGTGATGTGTTCCATAAGAGAAAGGGATGTTCAAATCGTTAGATGACCGGAACAGTTTTGGTTGGAGTAACGATGATATTTTTAATATTATCGTAATAGACCCTGAGATTGTTCATATCCTTCAAGCACAGCAGAAAGAGCGTATCGACATTGAATACATGAAATTCTACAGTGCCAATAGGCATGACAACTTGGATGGAACCGATCGATGAAGTAGAACCAATTCCAAAGTGTACATTTACAGTGCCTTTCGCCTCTTCATCAATCTTCACGCCACAAAGCTTTTGTAGAGCGCCGAACTGTTTATACCCAGCTGTTGACCTGCTAGAGGCTCCCGTGTCTATAAGAACGCCCATAAATTTGTCTTCCGTATAACCTAATTGTGCCGCGCTGTAATCTGTAAACAGCTCATTCTGAGGTGGGGAATTTAAGTCAATATTATAGGCATGTTGGCATATTGGCATATTGGCATGATCTATTTGTTAATTTAGCCACAGCTATCGTTGCATTTTCTTCGCTTATTGCGCCAAAATAAGTATAATAAGGCAGAGATTTATTGTTATCAATTGAAGGATTTTCATCATCTATTTCGATTGTTAAAGAGTTAAAAATGTCATTAAATTCATCTTCGTTGGTAAAGTCCTACCCGTTTTCATCACCTTCACAATCTAATATATATTGCCGCCGACGCTCTTGATATCATTTATTATTGAAAGGGCGTGATCCTAGGCGACCTTTAAACATTTCCTTGAACTTGGTTTTTGATTTTTCTTTTTCTTCCTCAGAATGATTCCACGAACGGCAGTCGCTTATATGACATACAAACAGCGTTGTTTAGGTCGAAAGGCTTTGTTATTTTGCTGCATGTTGCTTGAACGGTAGGGACTGTCACGGTGGAATCGCCTGTCAGTGAAAAAAGTCTCTGAAGATTCGTTTTCTTTTTCATATGCAGATATTGAAGACTGGATTTTATTAATCAAAGCTCCAAGAGAGTCTGGAGGATCAGAAACAGTGTATCTACACGCTGGCACTCCTTGACAAGCCATTACGATTTTGTCATGTAGATATTCGGGTGTTTGAAGAGAGACTTTAAGTCCATGCTGTAGCTCTCGGAGACTATGGAAAAGTTGTTGCAAACATTGGAATACCGATATTTCAGGGTTGGATGAGATCACGGATTTAAGAGTTAAATTGTTCCGTTCATTAAGATTTTTGCGCTGAAATTCAGGCCCTCAAAAATAATTGCGTAAATGTTCGATAGCATTGGGGAAAATCATCTTGGAGAGGTCATTCAAGTAATAGAAATCAAGGCCGAGTCCTTTGAGCATCGTTGGAAATGCCTTGGAGTATACCTCCTCCCGAACGTAAGTACGATTGCAGATGTCATAGAAATTACGGAAATGAAGTCGATACTGTCACTTGAGCCACTATATTTTAGCTCGTCCGTATAAACTTTGGCCAAATTGGCGATCTTTTTCCGAAGCCAACAAATCTTGAAGGTTTAGATTCTGAGTGAGTAGATGCGTTTCTTAGCTTAATGGTTTTGATTTCCGAGTCAACGTCGGGTACCTTTTCATAAGGCTGAGATGTAGGGTTTGAATTCTCATCTTCAATCTTGGATATGCTTCCTGGGGTGCTGAAGCTAGAATTCTTGGTTGCGATTATGATAATTAGACGATGGTTTAGTTGAGATGTTATGAAAGGGCCATGAAGACGATCAGTAGCTTGAATAATTACATCATCGGTTGTGAAGGGGCAGTGCGGTCTCACTGTTGCGGAATACGGAGCTACAAACTATGTACATGTATATTTATCTACAAAATTTCGTGAGTTTCAAGTTAAGGGGAAGTGCGCTTTATAAACAAAATCCGTGACGCGGTCCCTGATGTTACCCCACCAACCAATAGCCACAACACAACCACTAGCCACAGCATAACCACTAGCCGCAGCCTGTGACTTCGGTCCATTGATGCTGATAATCTTCAGTTATACACTCGAAAAGGGCTTGGACAATAGTTTTTCTTTTATCATCTTTCGTCACAGAGACTCCTCTGCTAAGAAGACAATCACGCAAGTTTTGGATAGACCTCAAAGTGACAGACTTTAGGGCATCAATAGCGAAATCCTTAAAATCATGTTGAAATTGCTCCCAAAGATTCGAATTTAATGTATTGTACGTCACATAGGAATTAAGTTTTTCCTCTATATAGCTATCGATTTGTTGATGGGCTGTCATTTTAGAGACGGTCATTTTGGCTTGCACAGCTACCTCAGTACTCGGTGCGGCCGACATTTCTCTTTAATTTAATTGATTAAACGGACGGAGGGACGAATGAATAAATGGTTTTTATGAGGTAGAACAACTGTAGAAATTTGTAGGAGAGTCAAGAGTTTTGAGAATCTCTAAGGATAGATTAACACGTTGATAAGAATTTAAAGTCTAATTGTTATTTTTGGAGAAGCGTTAAGTCGCAAGACTTATTGATTTATCACGTGGAAAGAGAATAGCGAAGTGGAACGTAAAGAGACTGTAAACTGAAGTGGAGTGAGGAGATGTTAATTTCTCCCACTACAGGTACAGAGTGCGACTTATACAAGATTCTAATAAAAAGAAAATAAAACTCTTGTAGATGGTGAATATTGTTGTCCCAAAATAAAGGGGTTGGTATGCAAGGATAATCATGATGTATCTTGCATGACTGACAATTATTACCAACTAGCACTAAAATCAACACTAATAAGGTGCGAAGCAATATCCTTCCAAATCCGTGAATCTAAACACTGTAAAAGAAAAACTAGCTTTATCGGCGATAATTGATCGAGAGGATACGCTATCAAGCTTTTAAGTCAATTCTTCTTTTCGACTGAAATATGGGTATAAGGTGGGAAATAGTATCCTTCCAAATAATCCTTATTTTCTGATATATGCGCGCTCACTAATCAGTGTCGGGATACTTTAACAGGTTGCAAAAGGAGTACTCTAATTATTACGTTCTGCGTCTATGTTGTTGGATCTTGGTCTCTATTACTATCCTAAATAGGTTTAAATACAGTATACGCGTCGCAAGTGATGACTAATCGATAAACAACGCCTTCAATGTGGACCGCTTATACCAACAGTCTATTTTCTAACTCCGGACGCAGGAAACATCATTTCCAACACATGAATAGTTAGTTAGAGTCTTGTAGCCTTCCAGTCATTAAGGTGGGAAGCGGTATCGGTAGTCAACCTGACCCCACCCGGCTCCACCCACGTCAGACAACCCCAGGGGTATAGGACCAATCCGGTCTGTCGCGTAAAATTAAACTTAAATTTAATAAAAATAAAACCACCAAGTTTTTATACTAAAATGGATTTCATCAACGCACTCCAAAATTAAATTTCTTTTCATAAGCTAACAGATAAGTATATAAATCATATTCATAAGAATCGAATTATTAATGAGAGTCACTGGTTGTGGATTTATGTATGATTAAAATTCTGGTAATTTGTTTGGGAGCTTAATATTTTAGGTTTTACTGTTACAGGCTGTAGCCTTAGTTTATAGATCCGGAATTATCCGGTCCCGGCTATGTAGAAACGCGCTAATGTCAGGGACACGACGCGCTCAATGTATATAAATTATTTCGCGATTAGATAGTTGACTCTCCTCTCCTTAGATAAAATATAAATTCATTTTTGATACACATTCGCGAACAGCCTATGTGAAGTCCTTTTACATATATTTTATCTCATCTTTACACTACTAGTGATTGTCTAAGTAACTCTCCTAGTTTTTATTATTGTTTATGTCCACCAGGGTGTTCGAACCTCCATCCCCTTCAGATTCATCAGAACCGTCAGAATCGGCCGAATCTACATCCGAAACATCCAGCTATCAGTCTCTTCCTGGCACTTATATAGAGGCAATGAGCGTCGCAAATAACAATAGCGCCCAAGGCTCGGGTCAGACTGCAACGATACCTGTGTCGCTTACACAGGACCAAGTAAGCTGTCACGGATCAACTATCTGAAGCAATGAGCATTTGTATGAGTGATGGTAGTTTATAATTCAACTATCGAAGGAAACTAAGTAAGAGATCGAAAAGGTACATATATAGCATAAATCCGTAGTTACCGTCAGGGATATCTCGCCACCCAGCGTGAACCTTCAACAATCCTAAAACAACCCCTCTAAGTAGAA
>JAKRRZ010000845.1:0-15688 GCA_022627015.2 Podosphaera aphanis | reverse complement strand
GGTATTGTTTTCGTGACCTGTAAAGATGAGCCGGCTTTTATTAACTGGAGCTAATGTCTTACTTGACACGGGCGCGTCAAAAGATTTCTTCCGAGGATTTATGCCCTGTGGCCAGAACGGAGCAAGACAAATGGAAGGTTATAATTCCAAATGGGACACATGAACCGGACCCGGATGATGTTTTACAGTGTATATAATGACAGCTGGATATGTAAGTAGATGATTACAGTAGAGCCTGTCTAAAAGCAAGGCCTCGGTAGTCCAAAACTTTTGCACTCACAGGGCTACTGGGGTATTGAAAACCAATATTCTGGTAGCCCTATAATTGCAAAATTTTTGGATTTCCGAGGCTTTGCATATAGACAGGTTCAACTGTAGTACCATGGTTTGTTACTAGTACTTCCTGTCGAGCATCTTGACTAGTCGATGTAATTACCTAGCTGCGACTGTTAATTGCACACAGAACATTGTGTATCATTATCGTGTATCACGACATCTTAGCGTGTAGCGCTATTGAAAGACACTCTCCTAAAGAAAATTCTTCATGTACACGTAGTGCTATTGTCACTTACTGCCGGGGCAAAACTTCTCATCGGTTCGGTAAGAGAGACCCTGGAGCCGCCATATACAAACCCCTCAATTGGACGTTGAATCAAGCGGTATGGCAGCATGGCTTCATGGAACTCCCTTTAGACAGCTCCTGATTCACATTTTTAGCTGTATGAAAATATCACTACTCATTTAAGAAACATGAGATACTGCTTTTCGTAAATAATAGGACTTAGACGTAAATAACTCTAGATGGATGTATCCGCCTAAGATTCTCGACCTCTGGCACTACAAATACCTCTTTTAGTTCAGCTGTTCTTTCCTAGTCTCCCTCTGTAGAACGAGAAAGGCAAGGGACCGAATTCATGTAACTAAATTAAGGGAAAACAAGAACTCCAGTTTATATTACATGATGGGGCTGTGTATCCAGATTACAAGATACTAGGTTGAGAGTTGATCTATGACTAAGATCTGTATCTATTGTTATGTAATCCTAAATTAGCGCGCCAGGTCTGTTAGCGTGTTTTGTATCATTAAGGAGTTTCGCAGGAGAGAAACAAAACAACAACTTACATCAGACTCAAGGAACTTACCAGGCATTCTGTGATAAAGATTACAGGCGTGCTTTGAGTTCAGAGTCTACCGTAAGTACTTTTGTTAACCGTAAAGTAAACGCACAGGGCGGCGGAAAATAGTATAAGTGTATATATCTACTATCTTATCTGATGTGGTTCACAGTGATTCGTAGTGATGTTTTCAGTAAATTATTGCGACATGAAAATATTTTATCGTGGAGACAATGACTAACCTGACATGCTTATGCTATCCTGTCTACAGTAAAATGGATGTGAAATATTTTCCAGATACAATATTTTTTCAGTGACGCCGTTTAAAAGCTGTTGCTGATGAAAGCCTCACATCATACTTTGCCGAGGAAAGCTTAGGAAAGCATAGGAAAGATAAGGAAATATGTTGTGTACAAAAGTCTTTTCCTAGAAATCTTGCCTGATATTTCCCATATGACACGTGATGAAATATTTCACAACAATTAAATCGCGTCTCGCCACTTTCCTACCATGACACGAAAACCCAGGGTTCCGCTAAGGTAGAATATTCTAGATATCAACGGTGATGCAATGGGCTTGTGATGAAAAGTCACTAAACGACCACGAATGTTCTAGAAACTAAAGAATAGATATATAACTAGTCCATAGATCATCCTCAGATAGTCAGAGAAATTATAAACTACCTTTGTTTACTCGATTATCCAATAATCTTTATCCAATCTGTGACAGTATGTAAGCCGATAATTTGGAGGTGAGCATGGACCACCTATCAACCCCAGAATGATCTACATTGCATAATTAATCATGCAAGCCAATGCAAGTAATAGGCTACAGGCATGAAACAGCTCACCAGCTGTCACAAAGAGAGGCAACAGTTACAGAATTGAGTGTATAGTTCATAATAGGTATATCCAATGAAATTCCTGTACAATGGCGTAATGGTGCCACTTCTTTTTCTGCAACCCTCGTGTGAGCCCCGACGATAATTTTTAATCATTGTGAGTTAGTTTTACCACACAAAGATAAAATATATTGTGCCAATACTGTAATAGAATGAAATTTTCAAAATTTTATATGTTCATTTGACTGGCTCTGAGATATCTGGTAAAGCTATGATCATTGCCTTCGGGCTGACCGCCCGAATCTGCTAATGCTTGTTGATATCTTGCGGTGAGTCCTTCAGTTCCGTCTCCATTGTTCTCTTCATCGGAATCAGAGTCCTCGATATCGCTAAGCGTATCATTGTCGACCGTTCCGGCCGATTTAGAAAGCCTAGTGTCATCTGAAACTGCCATATCTTTCAAGAGCTTCCCGAGCTCCGTCTCTCTTTGAGCCGCTTTCTCATCCTCTCTTTGCTTTCTTCGTCGTTCCAGCTCGGGCTTGTAGTCCTGATTAAACTCTCGGGCCTTTTCAGTCACTGCCTCAAAGAATTCGTCAATTCCTTGGCCAGTCATAGAACTGACGCCCACTACACTCAAGTGGCTGTAAAATTCCTCTAACATTAAGCTCATACTATTCAACAAAGAACCCATATAGCCACTGCCTCCTCCAAACCCACCATCTATCCCACCTGCCTCCTCTTGCTTCAACGCGGCCTGGAAGGCCTCAAAGTCTGTCATCCATTCCTTGGCGAATTCCGCATCTTTGACATCGGTTTTGTTGAAGACGAGGATCATCGGTAGCTTAGTTTTATACAATATGCTGCAAGCATACAACATGTTACTCATGAAAGTGCTTGTAGACGCTGTTCGTGGGGTATCAATCAAATAGGCGATAACGGTAGGAAATGATGAGGCGAACGAATCTAGCAGAATCGTGCCTGATGCGCTCCAGACAAATACTTCAATTTGGCCCGGAGTATCCACCAAAATATGCTTCATGGGCTTGGTATCTGGTTTAAGGTTGTCTGGATTTGTACGTTTTTCAAGAAGCGTGATTATTTGGTCTATTTTGGTCGCAAATAGATTGAGGGAGGTGAGAATCCCACCATTTGGGCCTAGATTGTAGGACTTCATCACTTCTTTGTAGTTGACTGAGTCGCGAATATCGATATTACTGTCAAACGGGACATTGCGCACAGCTGGGTCAAGGTTTATCACGTATGGCGGTTCTTTCTTCGCATGGAGATGGGCATTTATTCTTTGCATGAATGTGGTTTTGCCAGAGCCTAGAACTTGTCATTGCCTGTAGACGTGAAATGGAAAATTCCACCCACCGGCCATGCCCACACACACTATAGCTGTCGATTGCAAGGCATCGGGGGCTCGAGAACTCATGGTTGGAAGTGAGGAACTCGAAGCCTGCGGGTAGTTAAGTTGGTGTGATCTTGAATGGGGGAAGGATGAGCCAGTTCGTTAGTGTTTTACTAGGTATACGATATGAGGACATACACTTGTGAGGGGGCTAAGATTGAATCTAGTAAAACAGAGTAATCTAACGATGTAAGATTGAATGTAGAATGAGTTTTGAGTAAAATGTGTGGGTATCCTATGCAGTATGGGAATCCCGATCCCAGTTATACTCTGATATGGTCCGTGCATGGACAGAACAAACAGGATAAACACTGAGAATTGTGAGTGCTGTGCTTCGCCTAACCATGTACGAATCCTAACGGGTAAGGTTTTTTGACTGTAACGTGACTATGTTTTAGCTTTATTCTTCTTCACAACTTTTACAATTCGGTAAAACTTTATTCCTATTTTCATAACTTTGATCTAATTCATGAATTATTTCTCATTCTTTATTTGACCTGGCATAAAATTTCGTGTTAAACGCGTCAGCACTGAATATCTCCAATTGCATACCGTCTGAATATTCGAGCTTTTTTAATTGTACCTATCCTCAAGTATTGTCTCTAACTGTAAGTATTCTTATTGTAACTTGGCTCTCTCAGTTATGCGTTCATTAAGTATCAAATTGTATACTGTCCTGATAATGGAGAGCTCCAAATTTTGTACGAACTGTGGCTGTCTACGTCCTTCAGAAGAGTACCGTACGAATCAACAGGGTATTCTGTTGCAAACTTGCCCAAGACATACAAGATTAAAGCGAAAACAGCCAAGCAGTACTTCTTGGAACGAGTTTTTATTCGAAATCAAAGACTGGAACCGACCGGTATAAGATCCATTCTCACGTTTATCCGCGCAGTGATATCTTTTAATATTGGCTGACTTTATTTAAGTCTCAAAATAATCAATTTAATACTAGCTACATTTTTTTGATATGGATGAATTACCTGTTTCTTTCGGGCCATAGCCTGAAAGATCAATAGATGGAACCTTCGAAAAAGCTGACTTAGATAGAGGCATGGAAATTCTCATTAAAATATGTCAAGAATTAAGATAGAAGGTTACGTAAGGATAATGGACTTGATAATGATACCCACGGAGTAACGGCGTTACGATGTTTATTGATACATATTTCTTCTGTCGCGTACACAAAGCGGACATATAAATTGTATTTGTAGAGTAGACTTTGCTCTCTAGCTTTATTTCAATCTTTATCTTGAGTTCTTACCTGTCTACATTTCTCTTTTCCTGACAAAATCATCTGGCAGAATGGTGGTTTACGATCTCCAGAAGTTATCTATCAAGAGTGTGCTACCGAAATGTAAGCATGGTGCAGAGCTCATGATTCCTACAAGCTCTGGGCTTATTTATTTGTTAACTGGTATACTTATGATATGTGGAAACTTTGGGCTCGCTCAGTTTGTCCTTGTGAAATCCCGGTGTTGAGGACAACTATGATCGTTGAGTCGCATTGGCGCAGAACAAAGGGCGACTTTCTCCTGCAGCTCAATCGACCCCGGATTGACTTGGTCATTTGGGTGTTAATAACTCGATCTATTCCTCAAGGCCTGGACAAGATGCAGGCAATCAAAGAAGGAAACTATCGAAAAGCGGTTGCCAGCTGGCTAAAGGAATATAAGCAGCAACAAAAAAGTCTCGCGAGCTCAGAAATTGATATTAGAAGCCTCCAAAGCTACCACAACGATGCGGCGTCTTGGACTTGTGGGTGTGATTCGCTTCTTTTGAGTTGTTTCCTCCTCAGTATCTACATTGTTCCTTGCTTCAGCGATCTGCAGGACCCGATAAGGTTCTTTAACTCCGTCCAACGTCAACGATCAAGACCTTTCTCGGTCCACCCGCAACTTGTCTTATGCCCAGAATTTATGCCTTCAACAACATACTTCTCCGAAAGTCTAGTCGGAGAAACAAGCCGACAGATGATGCTTGACGTGGGTATCAATAATGATTCTGATAATTTGTTAGAAGAAGATCATCTTGTTACTCTAGACGAAGATGCGCTTGAGACATATGACTCCCTCGCTCTTGCCTCCGAATTGTGTCGGTTAGCGGATCTAATCACCCAGCAGCATTCAATTGGCAATAATAGATTTGCGCAAAGTCTGTCCAAACAAACTGCCAGGCTCCTTTCAGTATTGGATGATATCGATCGGGATAAAAGGAGGCCCAAAAGTGCGCCTACTTGGGCAGGAAATTACAAAAATCCTTCTGCAATGTTTTACAAACATCTAAAGAATTAATGAATTAAAATCGGTTCATTCATATAAATACTTTACAAATAATATAGTAATAATAATTAGTACTTCCTAACAAATTCATATTTTACTTTGTAAATTTCGTCAAATAGCAATCTGTGATGTCTGTAGAATATATTTTTGAAGAAGTGTGACTAAGTTTGAAATGCGTTATGTGATTTTCCAGTGTTTTTCGCCCTTGGGCGTTTTATGCGTTTAAAGATTTTTAGTCATTACTCTTCATAAGAATTGTGTTGGCACAGGCTGAATCTGCTAGCAGATGGGTGGTGGTTGGTTACTTCTTGATTGATTCTACTCTATATGCTATCTACGGAGAGTTATCCTGTGCGGGTGCCAAGGCACTAGTGCCGTCGGCCGCCATGCGTAGATACTCACACTTCGGACCAATCATAGAGGTCCAGACAAATTGGATTCTTTATAAATAAATTTGTGCACGAGACAGTTGCAATTTATGCTGGGCTATTAGTGTTGATCATAAGTGGTTCATAAGTCACGTTACAGTCAAAAAACCTTACCCGTTAAGTCGGCCTACCACTATCCGGGACAACCACATTCCGGGACACTTTTCATCTAGCCCACCATTTCCAATACCCTTTCTCAAGACCCTGTTTTTAAATCGAACGTAACTTATAAAATTATTTCAAAAATATCTTCATTTGAGTCACGAGTTCAAGATGCTATTACAGCTTTTGAACGAAATGAATTTTCATCTCAGCGGGCGGCAGCGACAGAATTTGGCATCCCGGTCAGTACTTTTAACTACTGGATTAGACAAAAACGACAGTCGCATGAGGAAGCGCTGAACATCTAAAACTGTTGACAAGTGATCAGGAATTGTACCTTGTCAACTGGATAATCAATCCAATTGGACAGAGTAAAACAAGCTCCGTCGCATGTACATGTGCAAAAAATGGTCGCAAAGATACTGGGCTTGCAGGAGGACATTACTTTCGTCGGCAAGAATTGGGTATATCGATTTTTATTACGCCACTCTCAAATTAAAGGGATGACCGGTAAACCTCTCGATAAAGCAAGAGTAGAAGCAGCTACCCCCGAGTGAATTGATGGCTTTTATAATCTTTTTGCGAGTGTGAAGCGTGATTTCCATATTCTACCCGAGAATATATGGAACATGGACGAGCATGGACTTGGACTCGGCATCTGTACTAATCAGCGGGTAATAGGTGCATCGGACAAAAGTTCTACCTATCGTAAAGCCCCCGAGGATCGTGAATGGGTCTCAATCATGGAAACGATTAGTGTTGACGGCCGGAAAACTCGACCTCTCATAATTTTCAAAGGTGCGGCACCACAAAGCAACTGGTTTGAGCAGGAAGTGCCCGATTGGATTTATACAACATCCCAGAATGGGTGGACAGCTAATAGAATCACAATGGGATGGCTTAACACGATTTTCTTGCCCGAAACTAAGCCTCGAGATCAAACTTGTTGGCGAATTCTCCTAGTTGATGGCCATGGAAGCCATACAAACGTGGATTTTCAATGGGAGTGCTACCAAAATAAAGCCCATTTAATCTATATGCCTCCACATACGTCGCATATCCTCCAACCGCTTGATTTATCGTGTTTTTCACCTCTCAAAGCTCGTTACCGTCAGCTGATCGAGAGTCTGTCAACAATTCACGATACAGCATCATTAAAAAAGCAAAGATTTACCAATTATTATAACGATGCTCGCCATGAGCGTCTAGCAGTTAGTCAGATCAAAGCCGGATGGCGCGCAGCCGGCTTGTTCCCATTCAATCGCCAAAAAGGTCTGAGGAACCGCTTTACCCTACCTACCCTCAAACAACGCCCAACAACTCCCGAACCATCATCATGCAAGCGCAAACTTGATGAGATTCACACTCCTCGGAAGCCAGCCGATGTTCATGCCAGTTTACAAAATTTTCGGGACAAAAATGAACTCACACGAGGTACAACTCTGTTCATGCGCAAATTTACAAAATCGATCGGAGAGTTCCAAGCACAACTGGCAGAAAAAACGATCGTCAACGATGCCCAAGCACTCAAAATAGAGCGCTTATCAGCTTCTAAGAAAAGAAAGAGGATATCGGTCAATCCTAATACTCAATTTTCTGACATTGAGGCAATTAAAAAAGCTTAAGAGGAAGCAAAGGTAGTATCAGCTATCGACGCACAAAACAGAACACGGCAAGAGGAGAGAGCGACTAGAAGAGCTGAATTAAATGTAAATCACGCACAGACTTATTCTTTTGAAGAATGTCTCATTGAATTTGAAATATAGATTTTTGTTGTAGTGTAAAATAAAAATTCTTTCAGTAGGAATAAATTATAAGAGTGTCCCGGAACGTGGTTGGCCGACTTATAGACCGTTCCAACCATGTCTCGTGCTCCATCCCGACTTCTGGTCCTCCGTCCCTTCCGTGACCTCGGTGTACCGGCTCGGACAACACTCCACTTATGCGCCCTTCATGTCCATCATTTCTATCAGTGCCAAGCACAACAGTTAGCCGCGTGACTCTGATGTCAGTCACAGAAAGACAGAGCGACTTTTCTTTCTCAGTAACTTCGGCTTCGAAATCGACTGTGACAATGGATAGCCTTGCAGACTTTGAAAAACACTTGGCGGAGGAAATACAGGCCAGGAAAAAGAAGCATCATGACGACCATCGTGATGAAACTTCCGGTCACCGTAAGCATAGGCATCATCATCATCACCATCATAAGCAGGCTGATGATCACTCAAGGCAGAGATCAAGAGCTACGCGTGAAAGGGATGGCGATTCTCACCGAAGTAAGCGCGCAAAGTACCTTGAAGATGAGGAGGAAGTAGAGTCAAGAAAGCGCACGAATGGAAAACCCTCGAGACCCGGCAAAGACCAGATTATCAACCCGGATGATAAGAGTCATACCTCTGACGTAGCACAATTAAAACGCGATGCTTGGATGGTAGCACCCTCTGCCATCGATTTTGACTACATACAAACCAGAACCAAGAAATTGGCCGAGGCTCCTGTTACGAAATCTGACTGCAATCTCAAGAGCCACAAGAACGAGCTCAATCCCTACTTACGAGTGGGAGAAGCTAATGATAAAGCTCCCGAGGACAACCAGGCCCTAGCTAATGAAATAACATACACGTTTGGCGATGCGGGATCGCAGTGGCGTATGACCAGACTTAAGGCTGTTTACAATCAAGCGGAGCAAGGAAGCAAGTCTTTAGATGAGGTAGCCTTTAAAATATATGGAGATTTGAAATTGTTTGATGACGCTCGAGAAGAACATAATGATCTGGAACGCCGAAAAGTTTATGGGGAGGGATACGTTGGAAAGCATAAGCCAACAGGGGAGCTGCATCGGCAGCGTAAGATTGAAATTAGTGTCGAACAACCTGCATCTACATCTGTGATTGGGACATCCCCAGCGAATTCGGAATTATCTTCTCAGGCGGTTCTGGACTCTACTTCACTCAACCGAATGAAGGCTAAACTCATGAAGGCTAAACTGAAAAATAGTCCAGAATCGGCAAGATTACAGAAGGAGTATGACGAAGCCTTACTAAAGTATACAGAGAAATGTTCGAAACCTGAAACCGTTGTTCTTGGTCACATGGAGAGCCGAATGCTAGCGGGATCCCGCAGTGAAGTTAAGCCGATCGATAATAAAAAGGGTCGTGAAAGAGGTCTGGTCGAAAGTAATGAAGCTATGAGTATTGAAGATATGGTTCGTGAAGAGCGTAGGACGAAGGGTCAAGCCGGTGGTGAAGGCATGCGAGCTGCTGAGAGGATAGCTAAGGATACTAGATTTGAAACAGATATTGATTACATGGAAGAAAATGCGAATAAGCTGGCACAACGAGTCCAAAAATCAGAGATTAATTTAAAAAGGATGGCAGTAGGTGAGTATGAAAAGATGAACCGTATACTAGACAATGTAAGTAAATCCATTCATAAATTGTTTCCATCATCACCATTCTTCCTATTGCAATGAATGTACTATAAAATAAAAGTACATACTGTATCTGGATTCGAAACAAGAGCTAAAAAACAACTCTCTACAGTGTCAATTATGTCATCATGAGGACAAAAACCAACCGCCTGTTGCTCCTATCATATCTTTAGCAACACGCGTTTTTCTGACTTTACCAACTGAACCCGAACTTAGTGAAGGTGGCGCGGTTATTGTGCCCCTCCAACATCGACTAAACCTCCTTGAATGCGATGATGACGAGTGGGAGGAGATAAGGAATTTTATGAAGAGCTTAACACGTATGTGCCACGATCAGGGCAGAGATGTACTGTTCTACGAAAATGCTGCAGACTTACATAAGAAAAAACACGCTGCTCTTCAAGTAGTACCACTGCCATATACCCTAGGAGAAATCGCACCAGCTTTCTTCAAGGAGGCAATTCTTTCCTCTGATGAAGAGTGGGCTCAGCATAAAAAGCTGCTGGATACAGCTGCAGACGCACGCAAGGGATTAGGCAAGCATGCCTTTCGTCGAAAATTTTCCAAGGAGATGCCATATTTCCATGTCTGGTTCGATATCAATGGCGGTCTGGGTCATATTGTTGAAGACACACGAAGATGGCCTAGAGGAGATCTTTTTGCTCGAGAAGTGATTGGGGGCATGCTAGACATTGACTCTGAAGTTATCAGGAAACAAGGTCACTGGAATCGAAACGATAAGAGGTTACCAGCTTTCAAAGCAAGATGGCGTAAGTTTGACTGGACACGGGTACTAACTGATGTATGAATGCACTGGAGGAGATCTATGATTTCTTACCCATAATCTCAATGTTTTCACACTGTACTGTTTCTGGAGAAAAGCTGAAGTAAATGTTGTAATAAGATAGAGGCTATCTAGATCCAAGGAAGCGATTTGGGTGTCTTGAACGCCATTAGCGATGATAAATTTCATCACTACCTCCTCACACTATACTCTTTAAGGATAGGCTTGGTTACAAAATTTGTACAAAACTTATACCCACTTTTCGTCCAAAGATCTTTGTTCCTTTATAACTATCGTAAACCTATACCTGAGTTCATTTAGGCACTAATTGACGGACGGCCTGGGAATACTGTATTGATAACCAGCCGTTTAGTAATACTTATTGAGGGATATGTACACGCGCATGCAGCAATATCGCTCGCTAATAAATCGGTAAATAGAAGTGAACGGGGCCGCTCGCCAGAGCAAATAGTTTCTAGTTCCGTCGCTTCCTGATCCAGTCCTGAGGTGCTTCGGGTCTAGGATAGAAACCAGGGAAGAGAAATGCAGTTTTGTCAGACGCGTTTGTTGTTGTATGATTTGAATGAGAACTCTTTACTTGGTAGATAACGGACAAATGATTTGTACTGTATTATATAGCTAAGAGGTCCTTCCCTATGCGCTCCAAACTAGGCCCAATCACGTAAGGCTTAAAATTTGAACTTGCACGTAATCACAACAATCTCCGCCCCCCGTTTCACTCATTTTTCCAGTCAAACCGGAAGCACAAGAGAAAATCCTAAAGCTCGTTTAACTCAACCCATCCAAGCGAAGTCGACGAGGCCAAATTATCACTGGCGAGATATAAACCATTTATCGATCCCCTTTTCCTATTTATTACAATAAGCTCGCTCAGCGCGCTTTTTTCATAGTGGTAGGGGATTTCCCCCCTCCACCGCTTTGTTAGATTTGAGTGAGATCGCGTCAAATTGCTAGTTTAATTACTCTAGATGGCTGAGAACAACAACTCCAACAGTCCGCACCAGTCCCCGTCAATGTCGACTACACAACAAAAAAGTGGTCAATTTCGTCAGCAGCCTGCCAGTTATCCAAGTCCCACTTACGGTGAATCACCATCCGTCACGCAGTACAACTACCCCCCACCAAATCATCCGGTACAAGAGCCATACCGTGGAAGCCCCACATGTACTAATGGTTCTGTTCCTCTTCCGAGTATGCGCTCGCTTGATCCATTGCAGCAGCAGCAACAGCAACAGCAACAACAGCAACAGCAGCAGCAACAGCAACAGCAACAACAGCAGCAGCAGCAGCAACAGCAACAGCAAGAGCAACAGATTCCCCCCCCTGTTGCTCAGATGGGAAATGGGCCCTACTATCAGCAGCCTTCTCAAGGACTTCCGCAATATCCAAATGTTACTTCTGACCCCACCGGACAGAATATGCGCTTTGCATTGCCAGTCACTGATTCGAGACAGGTGAATAATGGTAGACATAAGAAGGTTTGCAGTAACAAGATCTCTGATAGTTTTAAAAAATCGCTGACAAATGTCATTTTGTAGGAAATCAAGCGCAGAACAAAGACTGGATGTCTGACATGTAGAAAGCGGCGGATCAAGGTGAGTTTTTTTTACATGATATTCAGATATGTTAGAAAAATATTAAATCGCTTCCACCCGCGATGGGCTCTTTCGTTTATATCAAGCGAACCTACCTAAGTAGGCGAAGGCACATGAGCGAGAACTCTCCAACCCGAAATATTTAACCATTTAACTCAATCGTTTACTTTTGCTAACCTTTATTCCTACAGTGTGACGAACAACACCCTGCTTGTCGCAATTGCCAGAAGTCAAAACGAGATTGTTTAGGTTACGATCCAATATTTAAGCAGCAGCCTGGTCCTGCGGCAATCCAGCCTGCGCCAGGCTCTGTTCCAACTATAGCTGGTATAACAGTATCTGCCAACCCTTACGGCAATCAACCACACATGATCAGCAGTGGATACGGAGCGGCAAGTATGAATTACAATCCACCTGTCCCAACCCCAGTTACCGCTGGCCAAGGATTCAATTATGTCTCTCCTATCGATCCAGCACTGGAAGGAGTAGGCCCATCCACACCAGCAGCAGGAGGATATCCAACAACTGTCCCAGGTATGCAAATTTGTGATACTGTCGCAGAACGAGCCAACCCACTGGTTTTAAAAAAACGTTGCTAACGCCCCGTTTTTAGCAAAGCGCACTGTTAGTGATTTGCTCTCCTTGGGCGGCCCTGTCCCACCTCGAGCATCTGCCGAGTTTACTAGTTCTCCTACCTCTCTTGATGAAATTAAGCACCTTTACTACACTATTTACACCCCTGGCCTAGAGAATTTTCTCGAAACAAAATGGTTTTCTTTAAAAGGGGTTGTGAAGCTTCTCGAAAGTAAGCCTCTCCTTGAGCAGTTCGCCTCCTTGATCCAACAGTTTTCAAAAACAAATCAAAATGATCCAAAGGAGATTCAATATACATCAAGTGTCGAAGCAAGGGTCGTATGGGCACTTGCTGGGATGGTCAGATCAACCGCAGCAGAGATGAATGGCAATTCAGAGAGCAAAACAGTTCCATCTCCAGACAATCCAGTCGAAGCTGGCAACCGCCTGAACGTCTTTGAAACTCTACTGACAGGTAGAGTTGCAGCTACTAATCCTCTTACAGCACCTTTACCCGGAAGTACTGATCATCACCGTCTCCGAGAACTTGAATTCTGGTATACGATGGGTAACTTTGTTACTCTACCTTACGAGGAGCCCAATGCTGCAAAAGATGTAGACAATACACTCGCAGCTCTTCGGAGTCTTCTTGATGGCCGTGAAAATAGAGACGTTCTATATTCAATTGCTGTGGCGCGTGGGCTTAGCCAACGGGTTTCTGAGTATACGGATAGTGATACGCCACTTCACCTTGACGAAAGTGATAATAAAAGCAAGCTACTCGTCGCCAAAAAATTTGTGTCTGATGAGGCTGCTGGCGCTGGTACGACGAATGTTATTCGAAGACTGTGCGATCTGGCTGCTCGCTCTTGGACTGTTCCGCCATCCAAGTGAGTGAGAATCAATTTTGCTATATTTGGGGAAGAATTTCAGGCGTTTCAACAATTGTGGTTTGATTTGTAGCATGGCAAAGGGTTGTTTGGTGTTTTTTTCTCTTCCTTTCTGGCTGGAGGTGAGATACAGAACTAAATAAAAGTCATAATGGATATTGGGAGAAGACGGGTAGTTCTTTGTCGTAATTTCCATGTATTCTAAGAGATGATCTTTTACTTCGGTGCGAATGAACCGGAATCAAATTTTTTCGAATGGGCTCCGCCTTCCACAAACTTCCAAGGTAACTTTTGAACACATTTACTCACGATAACTAAGCTTGTAGAAGTTCAAGCCTTCTAAATCTATCAGTACATTTAATGTAATTACCAATTTCTCTCAAGTCGCGACATTAACCTTTATATTTTACGTGATTATTGCAGAGCTACCCCTTATTAAAATAATCTTTGTGAAAATATATGTCCAGCCGACTTCATAAACAAAGGTTATTTCTCAGATCGTTTAAAGTAGTACGACAGGTCGACCGGCGTCTTGGAAAAAGTTGTATCTATTTATTTATTTATTTTTAATGTCCGTCGGGCACTATTTACAACTAAAGCCCCATACCTGAGGGGACATGGTGACTGAAAAGTTGTTTCTATACTTAACGTTGAGTATTTGCAGCCCCTTTGAGACACACCTTTAGTCTCGTGATGAGAGCAGAACATGAACATACTCGTGCATCGATGGCGTGCGGGGTGAAGCGAATGCCACTAGATTGTTGGGTCTAATATAGTGGATGAGCCCTCAGGAGCATATATACTTGGGCTGTTCGTATCGATGCTTTCTCTCCTCAGCACTTCTTGCAACCATCAATTGACTTCAGATTCACAGACTTTTGCTAGAATAATTCTTCTCTTTTCTCTATCTCTCAATTCAACATCATCGTCGAGACGATCGTACCATTCAGTGCTATCTGACCATGAATCCTACCACTCCAGCATCATCTATCAATCCCATTCCAGCATCTCAGGGCTGTTCGTCAGTAATTCCATGCTCTCAAATACCAAACACATCGATGTGGCGAGGGGCACATGCTAGTGGAGCTGGTGGCAATCTGTTATAATTCCCCAGTCTGTTAACATGGTTGATGCTTGGATACACTCGCTTAGTGGAAGCTAAGCTAGTGCCAAACTCTATTTACGTTTTAGGGGTTTGGGGATATCACGGAAGATACTGGAATACAATAGAACAGCATAGAACAACACAAGATCAATTGAAGTGAGAGTGTTGTATCTATGGTAGTGGTATGAACTTAGAATGGAACATTCTAGTAGAATGATAGAAGATGGCTAGGAGTTCTGGAGAGATGTATATAAGGAGGTGATAGACCTCAGCATGTTCATTCAATCAGTTCCCTTTTACATACTCAATCAATAGAGATAATTGACTGAGATACCTCTACATTATACTCATCCATCTCATCGTGATCATTGTTCTCCAAGGTACCTATCACTCTGATTCCTCTCGTAACCTCGTTATTATAACACAATCCGGGATCAAACAACCCCACCACCTGGAGACCACCGCCACCGCGCAATCATCGGCTAACTACTCTTCACCCTTACCCCCACCAGTGCTACGATTGACATCATCGATACGAACAACGCTAGTGTACCTGGATCAGCAGGCCAGACCACTGTTAGTGCTAGTTCTGAAGGCACCCCAACAGCACTGGAAGCCCTTCAACAGCAGTTAATTGTAGCACACCAAGCTACTATCGCAGCTCAGGCGGAGACGATACGAGCGCTAAGAGAGTCCTCAACTACCGTAGCATCGCCTACGGTACCCACCAACGAAGGTAAGACTTACCCCCCTCAAGTCACCTTCGCCATTTCATCTCACTATGCGGTCGATCCCGACTACATACGTAAAATATACAACAATACCTTCCGACTCACTCAACTTCCTAAGCTTCACCCCCGTGGTCGAGCTAACCGGGTCTTCGACGACGACAGCATTCATGTAACAAAAGCCCCACGGCCCGGCTTCAAGCTTTTCTTCGAATCCGGAAGGGCAACAATCTTCCAACCCCGCCGATCCATAGATCAGTGTAAACGCTGCCTAGACTACCACGCTACACGTGGCTGCTCCCGTGCTCCAGCCTGCTGGAATTGCGGATCCAAAATGCACTCCGAGAGAGAGTGCGAGGCCCCCACAAGATGCCGAAACTGTG
>JAKRRZ010000844.1:0-15696 GCA_022627015.2 Podosphaera aphanis | reverse complement strand
AATCTTTTGGTAATACATGTATATATTTCGCTGTATCATGTACGCTAGACATCAGACATCAATAAAGAGGATAAAGCCACATCAGGCTGATTTGACTACGCTATAGCGACCTGGAAATATACCAACAGAAGAAGAGTTTTAATGTCCGGTTAGCCCATACGTTACGTTATCGTCGTTTTCTGTGGCGAACTGAAATTTTTGTTGAATTCCGTTTTCTTGCCAAGTTTTAAGCGAAATCGGTCGAGAGAAAAGTTATGAAGGTCTTTTGACTAATTATCTTGCCTTCTCGTGTCATGCAGGGCCTGGCTGGCCAGTTATACTAAAGTCAAACCAACGATCTCCTGCATTGTATGAAACAAATCCCTAGACTACTTCAGAGACTCGACAGGACAATGCACTACCTACTTCGTATTCCGGTCCCGGTTGCTTGATTACTGCCTACATTACCGTTATCACTGGGCAGTGGAAATTAGCGATTGAGAAAAATTTTGTACATAACCATGAAAAGATGTCGGATGGAATCTGGTAATTAGTAAAGTGATGCACCGTCTGCGTTGTTCTTTGGGTACAACGCCCGCTTGGGACAATTTGTACGATGGATTTTGATTTTTTAAATAATGTATTCTATCAGTAAGCGGTTAAATAATTTCTTTGGCACCATTTTGCACCACTGATTGGTTCAAAAATTCCTCAGCGGTTCTTTCCAATAATTTCTTGAAATATCTTGCGCGCCACCAAGCTACGAAGCACAATAACAGAATAATGTTTATGGAAAGATTTTTTATTAAATAGCCATGAAAATAAATGAGATATTTCAAGAAATTTTTGAAAAGAACTGCTTGATTATACGAGTAATTTTTGAACTACTAGTACTCAGTGGTATGGGGAATTATTGAACCGCTCAGTAATGTGAGGTAATGCCAAGAAAAACATTGAACCACTCAGTGGTTTGAACCGCTCACTGATAGAGTACGTTAATATCAATCTGAGTCATCCTAAGACGTATACATTCAGCCACTATCATTGATCATTTTTACCCGCTGTGTAGCAATTCAAAAAGGTAAGGAGAGTAAGAGGATTTTGTTAGTGGCTCATTGAATAATTAAATGTTTGGCTGAAGATATTATTAGAGGTTACATGGGTACACTCTAGTATTCATCGGTGGAGATATAAATAAAAATTCGGCCCTAACCCTAGGAGATGGCGTTTCACCCTTGACTAGTCTTACGTGCTAAAGTATCATTCAACCTCAAAATTCTCAGGTGCTTGCATCCCCAACCCATTGGACGATAATCACCAAAGACCTGTTAACCCCAAGACTGGAGAGCTGTGTTGTCGGGAGGAAACACATACTAGCGATTATTCCTGGCTCATGATTTCATTTACATGGGCTATCTAGGTATATCCCATACAAGCTTCATATCAAGTTCTACGACCATACAAGAAACCTCCGAATTACTAAATAAAGATTCTCTAGAACCGGTAATCCATCTCGTTGCTACATCACCAAACCTACTTTAATCTTGAAACGATCTAAATTCGCGGGATACAAGAATTATCGTAGTACAAACCCTAAATCGCATTTTTAGAGCCTCAAATCACCTCTCCGACTCTTAAAAAGATCACATATCATTCTTTTTTACCGGAGATCTAGAACTTATGCTACAAAGTATTACTGTGCGCCGCAACATGAATTATTTCTACCTTCGCCCATTCTGGAGAGATCTTCATATGCAAGGCGCATTAAGGCTCATAGCCGTCGATAGCTTAATATGAAAAGAGTGGAATAAAGGGTAAGAAAGCTTGCAGCTGATCGCTGATCTCGGAAATATGAAAAGGTATCAAAAATAGCAGCCTTTCGGCAGTTTTTCACACATTATCGCTTGGAATAAGCTCTAATTAGTAATTGAAACTTGGAAAGTATGACACAAATTATCAAGAAAATCTTTAAAAATCGATAAGATGAGCTTGCTGCGAAAGAAATTTTCGCTGAATGACCCCTCGCCAATTCATATAAGACAATATACACATATATCAATATATGAACATATGGCACTTTTGTTCTTAAAAAACGTCAATATTTAATTTCAGGTTTATGAAAAGTCAGTTAAAGATCTTTCAAACATTTTCATCAGTAAATATAAGTTTTTACCGACTGCACTTTTCAGATTCACTGCATTTAATTCGAAGCGTCACTACAATTTCCAATTTTCCTAAACTTTTCAAATTGGGCTCTAATGCGACTCAATAATATTATTAGTAATGAGGATAAGATTATACCGCAGAGTGTTTAGAAGAATTTCGATTTCAAATTTTCGATGTGGTTGACTAATATTTATTTGGCTTTTATCCCCCAGAGTCTTCGGAGAATTTTTAGGAAATTTTATCAAGAATTCGGAATAGAAAAGCCACATCACATTTTACCAGCCGTGTCCGTTACGAAAAAGAACTAGTTGGAGATGTTTCAAAAACCCAAGTCTATCGTTGCTTATTTCACTTCGATTTTCTCAAGGAGGGCAATTTATAAAATGGATTATCTCTCTCTCTAGTCCAACAGACAATTTCGTCAGCATTATCTTACTGCTGAGATGATGTTTGACAAGCGTGATTCAGTGTCTGATAATGCACAATTGATGCGAGACAGAGGCGAAGTCAAAGAGCCCTACTCGGATAGTTGATATAAAAGAAATAAGATGGCAGTCCTCACTCAACTTATATCTTGAGGACATCAAGTTTAGCAACTGCTACCTAAAAAAATAGCAGTGCAATGAAAATCTGCATTCACAGCCAAAAGAACGAATCCAGATGAGAGGTTTTAGCGGTAGAATCAGGAATATGCTAAAGATATCTTTAAATTTCCAGTGAATATTATCTTGAGCATTTTACCGTATATTTTTGGAGTAGTTTTTCCTGAATGATGACAGATGACGAAAATTTCCGATGATGGCATTGTCATACCTGAATGAATGCTTTCAGCAAGCCGAAGCTTACGATTAATTTGCTAAGACTCCGAGAAAAACGCTAGTCAAAAATCCCCAAAACGCAAAGGAATTGCCATATCACCCCTACGCTGACAAAAAGTATGAGACTATAAGTGGCGTTGCGGGTTTCAGAAGCTCCGAACGTGGATTTTATCACGTTGATACATACGATCCATCTATCTCAAATTTCCTACCTTCAAACGAATCAGGATAGGCACAATGAATAAACCGCAGTCTAGTAACGTTGGACTTAAAAAAAATCCGTGAAAGTAAGTATTTACTCGTCAGAATTCAGATCCGGATGCCAACCAGTTCAAACCATCTTACCCCACCTTTGTGGTAGTTGAGTAGGTAATCACGAGCTATGCTGCCGCAATTCATACCCGACCAGACCGCTCACCAGTAAAAATTACGGTATTACTCAATTACACATCAATTGAATCCATTTTTGCTCATTTGTATGATACTCATCATGTACCTACCCTTGCAGGGAGACTGGGGACGGCTCAAAACTACAGTAAGTGTGTCCCTCTAAACTATTTCTGCCAGCATTAACATAAATTACTAAGATAAGAGATCCAACCTGCTGGATCAAAAAGCTATCATCTAGAGAATTATATTTTTCTTGGTATATGATTAATGTAAGCTACCTCTAAAGTTACTGGGAGATTTTGGCCCCGAATTATCCTTGTAAATTTTGGAATGCATCTAGATGCTTTGGGGACGATTTCCCGAATGCTAAATTGTTAGATATCTCACTGGTCTATCAATCTTTGCAGTTTACTTATGATCGATCATGACTTTGATCACCGGTGTTCATGCGAGTAGTTGGCATGAGTTGCTCCAGCACTGGTGGCAGATTGTAAGTGATTGCCTCAACTGAGGAAATCAGTTTCTGATACGTTACAGGTTTTAGTGGGATTCATAATTCTGTCAATCAGCGTGGGACTTTTTTACATTTCTTATTTACTATATTTTTCATATCAAAAACACTTCGAAGTAAGAGAATTCCCTTGAAGCGTGTAATTCAATCAAAGTTGCAATCGCAGTCGAAGTCGAAGTCGAAGTCTCATTTTAACATTCAAATTTCCGTCACTAATTCTCGCAGAATCGCAATTCACCCACAGAACCTGCGTCCCAGGACGTGAAAAAGTATTTTTCAGGAGTTACTTTTGAACTCTGCCCTTATCGGACAGAACAGTTCTTAAAAAAACCGACAAGTTTTGGAGTCTATCTTGGAGAGATTAGAAGTCCTCCAAGCACCCAGCAAATAAGGATTCTTTCTAAATGGGATCTCTTGATTTTTGATCCTACTCAAAGAGGCACTTTGAGAGCGGTCTCCTCAGGGCTATATCGGGTTTCATCACACACATTGGCCCGGCTTGACCTCAAAAAAGTTACAGAGCAAAGTACTAAAACGCAAATTATTGCTCTGACTGATTGGGTCGCAAAGTACTTTAACCCTTCAGACATCCGTGTTGGCCATCATCTTTGCTTTACAGGGATATCTCTCAGCAACTGGTCTAAGTGCTGCACCATTTCATTTCTTAAAGAGTTTGTTTACTTCTTAGGATCTCTAGGACTTTCGGTTTACCTAGAAACGTATGGTCCAGACTTTCTATGTGAGCCAAAGCTAGCAGAATTGCACGCAGTCTCTGGACTTATTATACACAACGGAACAATATCTCAAAATGGCAAAGAAAGAGATGCTTTTCAGATGATGGAGATGAGGCCGACTGTCAAAGCATTTGTATCACAAGCATGTTTGAGAAACTTTGTGGTTCTTCTCTGGGAAACTATCGATGATGATATTTTACTTTCTAATGGAGTTATTAAGCGCTGTTATCAGTGGTCTAAGTTTTACAATGCATTACCATGGATTGGGACGGAATCAGCAACAAGATCTACTAGTTTGTCCCTCAACCAAAGAGAACCACTAGGTGCTTTTGACTGGCTTAAGGAAAAAAAGGTTTCAGAATTTCATCAAAGATGGAGACTTAATCAGTCTGTAGGTGTTAATAAATCTATTTCATGGCAAAATATCAAAATACTAAAAATGGCTAGATTTTACCGCGATATATTGAAAACGAAAATTATACTCAAATTTCCCAAGCTCTTTCCATACTTTCAGTCAATCGACTTTGGGATCAAGTAAAAGGGCCAATTGAGGAACTAGAAATTGATAGGACAACTTCGACACCAGCTACATCTTTCATCTACGAACCAAGCGAAAGTAGATATTCTTCTAGCACATCAAGATTAGGTTCAAGGACAGAATCATTTTCTAATTTATCTGTAATTCTTCTCGGTTGGCTTTCTCAACTAGAATTACCAGAATCCCATTCCATCTCTACTTCTCCATCAGGAGTGTCATATAAATTCCTCGCATGCTTTCCTTTGGGAGTTGATGTTAATGAAAATTCTTTCACTGAGGTTGTCCAATTACAACACAAGCTAAGAAAGATGAATCTACTCGAAGAAATTGAGCAGTCAGTGTTGTATAAAATAGGAGCTAGATTTCAGGAATTTTTAGACTCCGAGAATCTAAAATACGTACGAAATGACCTCCAATGGCTCTCGGATATGCAGGGACTAGTTGAGCAGCTTTCCAGCTCAACTAAAGAAGAATATCGACCACTTTCTATTTATATCGGTCTTGACTCTGGATTTCAAGTTCAACCCAACTCCCGATTTTGGTCAGTATACGAATTTGATGAGTATGGAACACTCAATATTTACATTTCACGTAATATTCGCCATAATATTCAAGGAATCATTTTGCATACATTTTTGTCAACTCGTGGTTTTTCCAGGAGAAAATGTTTTCAGGCTGAACTTGCGTTTTTGGAGTGGTCTGAAACTTTAATCAAGCCTCAAACTTCACCCAAAAGAATAAGAGAAGATATTAGCCTTCTATCTCCCTCTGAACTCCTCAAATTTTTTCAAGAAATCAGCCTCACTCGTGGCACAAATGTACCGGTCCTTATCGATCAAGTCAAATCTGAAATAGAAATCCAACTTTTAGACCGTATAGACTTTCTGCAGGTAAAAAAAATAAGCACAAATGATTATTTAAGTGGACAAGCCTCATCAAAGGACCTTATCGATGCAAGAATTCGATGGTATCACCAAGCTGGCTTTCAACATCCAGATCCGGCGTTAGCTCTCGAAGTATTCGATCAAATTGATATCGCGATTTCTGATATTCTGAAAAATCGAGTTCTTTTTAAACTTAAAGAGATTACAAATCATTTGACTGAAATACTAAAGGTTGGTAAAATAGATGCAAGAACAGATTTGGTCATCTTTTCGATATTTTCTGCGATGAGAAGACTTGCTTTTGACGAAGTCTATCTCGAAGTAACAGACCGAAATGCACTTTTCAATGACCAAAGTGATCAGGCTGCGGCATTTGCTGAGCTTTTTGCAACTGGAGCTAGGTGTGAGGCATATTTTGATCTTTCACCAAGTGCTTTTGGTAAGCTCTTATCCGATCGATATCGAGCCTATCACCAAAAAGCTGGACACGAACCTCCTCTTTATACAGATTCAGAATTGAGAATACAATCTGCATATGCTGCCGCAAAAATAGACGTTGATCTGAATTCAAAAAAGTCTAATATGTCAGCTCCTCAGAGATTTACATTCTTGAGTGTCTTTGTTATACCTGCCCTGGTTGATATTATTTTACTCACCACTACTGGAAGAGGCCTATATTTAAGTGGTTATATGAGTCACACTGAACAAAATTCAGCCACATTAGCCCTTATGATATCACTCCTCATTTCTGGTGCTGTTGGGACCTGGATCACATGTGGTGGCTCATATTATCTCATCTCCATGGCATTCTCGGCAATGAATATGTTTGTTGTGATACGCCTAATTGGTGGTCTTGCATTCACTCTTATCATTGCTATCATTGGACTAATAGCTCTCGGAATTACTGATGGTTTAATCGCTGGTGTTATATTTTTCCTCTATCTTATTGCTTTGACTTCTTATTTATGCTTGTTGGCAACTCTAGCTAATTATCAGTATCCTGGCTCGGCATTTCAATCGGTAAGTATTATATTCCGTCGAAAGCAATTTACTCATTAGATCAGGGACGCCCACTTATCATTTTGATAGTTCCATTTTTATTTATTTCTCCAATAATTTCTATATGGGTCCCAGGCCATGATATTTTTATTTATCTTGCTGTCTTTTACACATTTTTGATTCTACTAGTACTCAGCGTTCGATACTCTGGATCGAGATGGACTACCTGGTACATTGGGATTAGATATATCAGTGACAAAGAGTTAAGGCAATGGTACATTGATCGATACGAAAATGGAAATGAGAAGGCATTCGTTGGCTTTACAGAGCCGGGAATTTTGAAAATTGCGAGAGATGCAATAACTCGAGATATAAAAGCTTTCAAGAAGAGCTATAGAAAAAACTGCGGGGACACAGTGGTGAAATCACTTGCAAAAAGCTTCGATGCTACTGTTTTTTTGCTCGAATGGTACAGTAACTATTCTGGAACCCCACTCCCAATACCGTTTTCATCAACCTGGAATATACAGACAAAAATCGCCTTACAGACGTTGAGGCAGCTACAGACTGGGATAAGACTTCACAACGCATTTATTCATTGGCGTCAAGCTGGTGATGAGGTCAGTTTGAGTAATAACGTACAAAATTATATCACTAACAAAAAAAGGTCGGCTGCAACATTCTTTACTTTATAGTTGCCCTTCTTGATAAATGGAATGCGATCCTCTCAGGAGGAAAACTTTTAGGGTTATCCACAATGAGTACACAATATCGAATGCCAGTTGGATTTGCCTTGGCTTACTATCTGATTGGTGCCGTCCTATTAGATTTTAATGCCGCGAAGCTTCATGGTATGACAACAAATAGCCAAAATATTCCCGTTGAAGATTTATCATCAATTCCCGAAGCTGTAGAGCGTGAAGTACAAGCAAGGCGTTTTGTGTACTGGAAAATGCTACGCCGCTATATTTTTTTTCATGTTTGGAGTCTAGCTGTATCTTGTAGTCTTCTGTGGGTTTTTAACAGCACTGAAACCTCGACAATTCTGTTTCTCGCCTATCTCGCTGCCTACACAGGTATGTTTTCTTTTTAGAACTTAATAGGAAAATACTAAATTACAGCAGGTTTGCTCTGGTACCAGGTATGTTTGACTAGTCAAGTAATTATCTATTTTCTAACTCTTCAACAAGTATACAAAAATTTTCACTGGTCCCCGGAGTCTCAAACCATTAATCATCGCAATTTCACTTGGTATTCCCTTTGGACAGGCTCTTAGATATTTCTTTCCTGAATTTATTTACTGCGACGTAAGTGCATTAGGAGTAGCAACATGGACAGCTGCTATTTTATCGCTCTGGTTTGCCAGGATCAGAACTAAAAAGCCAAAATTCAATCTTAAAATTTTAGGTAATAATCCAGAATATGATAGAATTCAGGGAGAGGGGATTTATTTTGCCTTTACAGACCCAGGAAAAGATTCTTATTTATCGCAAGATGAATTGCGTATAATTTTTCACAACTTACTCGAAATTCGAGAAGAGGAACGTTATCGCATAGATCCAGAAGTATATCCGGGCCTTGAAGTTAGTTCTATCCTCCTTCGTGCACTTGGAGAATATCGAAATCCACATGAAGAATATTCGAAGTTTGCTCTTGAAGCATTCCCAAATGCTCTAGAATTACTAGCTTCGGCAGTAATTGCCTTGGATAGTGGAGAAATTATCATTGATATTGTACCAATAAAAGCCATGGCTGATCATTTTGGCCATTTGAATGCGATATCATGCATTAAAAATGAAAAACTCAGAATCTTTATCGGCTGCGAAGCGGTAAATATATATGAGCAGGTCCCTCAAATCAATAACTTCTGTCAAAGGTACGCCGCTATAGCAGAAAGATGGTTATGAAACTAACACTAAGCTAGAGCTGCTGAAATAATTCTGCATGCTGTAGCTGAAACCATTGTAGGTATGAGCCATGAAGATGCAATACTTACCGAATCACTTCTTACTTGTAGGCCTATGACACCTCAACCTAAATATGTTCCTGTCTCAGGTCAGATTAGCAATTATCTTTCATCGTCACTTTATTCACAGAATAGAGCGGAATCATTAGCCTCATTTAGTTTAAACCAGACTCTCAAGTTTTTATCTTTAGGGCTCGAGCCAGATCTTGATTGGGAATCTCTCCCACGAGACATTAGAGAATTGATAATAAAAAGATGTGTCGGAGAAGAAGACGTTCTAACAGAGTCTCAATCTGAATGGCTTGCCTCAAACCAGGCTCATGGAGTACCAGTTACGATATTCCTGGCCCGCTGTAATTTCGGCGCTTACATAGCTAGGTCAAATCACCGATATGCATTGAGCATCAGAGATAAGGTGGCAGATAAGATAGTTCATCAGGAAGAGATGCTAGATTCTTCTAATTTTCTTAAGGTGAGACAATCGACGAGAAGATTTACACCACAGAAAATTTTACAAGGGTTAAAGTTCCCGTTTAGCATAATTTATCATAATATTGGGATCTGTTTCAGGCTTCTGGCTATCGCCTTTGTTGCTGACCCAGAGTTACAAAGAGAGCTTAATTATGCGCTTCACACGAGCACGAAAATCAGACGAAGAGTTACATTATTTATCATCACTGGGGTTTGGAAGTACACCAAAGCACTACAAGCGCTCCTTGTCCCATTATTTATTCTCTATAGCCGAACAAATATCACTAAGCTTTGGAAGCATATCGGCGGCACTTATGTGTCACTGAAGCGTCAAATTTTATCTATTGAAAATGCAGAGGGTTGCTCAACTGCATTTATTTCGTCTGAAATGGAAGATGGAACTTTTGAAGTATATATGTATAGTGGCAACCTTGATAGAGCTCCTCAAGGAAATTTGAAGCTCCAGCGCATTAGTACTTATAATAGTGAGCTTTTAATCCTCTTACGACTCGAGGAGTTTTCCTCCGCTACAAGGGTTAACGTCTACGAATACGAATACTCTAATACAAAGAAATCCAAGCGCAAGGTATCGAAATTCAACTACAATCGCTATCCTATTCGTCGAAAATGCGTTGAGGGCAAGAATCAGTACGAACAGGTCAATTTTAACTCTCGGGGACTCGTCAAAAGTGGCTCATATATTCTCCACGGGAGCTTAATTAGATTCAACTATCATTATCAACGGGGGAATAATTATGACAACGAGCTCTTGCGTGCAGAATTTGCCCTACCACACTTGACCTGTACAGTGGCATGGTCAGCACCGCCAAAAAATCACCCTGAAAAACTTCATAAATGGATTCCCCACTCAAATGTTACGGAAGCCGCTTTTGTTCTCGAGTCTGATGTGTACGAGTCTCACTGGACCTATGATCATAAATTTCATCCCATTATACATACAACCCTGAATGGCGAAGCAATCGAAACTCCCCCGATAATACAGTGGGACTACCTAGGAGTCCTTAAAAAACCAACGAGATATAGTTTTCACCACGATGATCCTCTCATAAGCTTTAAATCACTACACTCCCGTATTTTTCCTTGCTTGCTTGGGCTTAAAACTCATCAACAACGTGTGTCTACTTCGCGCGCTCGTTCTCAGTTGTGGAGTACATGGAAAAATACTCCAGGTTTTGACGGCGTGACAATGAGATGGCTTGACGAGAAACTTCTTCGGAAAGATCAATTGTTACAAACTTATTGGCACCGACGTGATCGAGGCGATCTTACTGGAGCTGAAGAATATCTCAACGAAAATTACGATGGTGTAATGGCTGTAGTTGATCTGGACAATTCAATCTCTGGCTGGGCTCCCCTTGCCATCAAAATTGCAGACTTGTATAGCTTTGGACAAGGTGGAGATGCCAATAGTCGGACGAGATCAAATAACCCTGACTTTGATAATGATGATTTGCAGGTACTTGCTGTAGACTCTGGAACATGGCCAAACGAGGGTGGTGGTGTATCCGCCTGTCGTCGAGATATGATCAATAATCTTCGTTCGGTAAACTGGTATATGGTTTCAGAATGCGCAAATGACTTTGGTCTCCCCAAACATCAGGTAAGAGCAATTCCTAGTGTCAGCATGAGTCTAGAATAATGATTTATCAGACCGAGATGAACGTTCGTAGCTTGAAAGTTATTCCTCTTTGGGGCCTTGACTTCCTAACGCCAACTCATGGTCTTTTTAAAGATCAACTTGACACTGAAGTGGAGCATATACCTCGCTATAAAACCAAACTTGATGTCAGACTGAACTTCCTTCCGATCCTCACCACACTTGTGAGAGGTGCCCGTACGAGCAACTTCACCCCTAGTGATTTTCATCAAATTACACGCGCACTGGTCAATTTAAATACGTATTTCTCGGGAGAGAAGCATTGGGGCGCTATTTGGACGAGTAGTGTCGTAAAAGATGCCTGGCGTAATTTATGGATCTCATCAGATCTGGTCAGCCCAACTCCATCTGAAAGTTGGTTCCAAACTGAGATACCGACCATTGCGCAACTGGATTCTGCTCTAGAATTATGGTATCGCTACTTGTTTATCTTCTCCATACCAATACCTGAACGGATACCAGCAATATTTCAAGCTTCTCACCACAGTGTGAGCGCTTCGTATGGAATCGTCTGCAAAATGAAGCGCAATTGCACTCTTCAGATTTGGGATCACGCTATTTCATGGAGAGAAGCTAATCTCTACCTTTCGTCCGACTTATGTAATATGGCGCCATTTATTCGAAATACTTTGTTGGGACTAATGCGCGTTACCAGCCAGCTAACCCTACACCATGCAGACATAATTCTCCCATGCGCAGATTTCTTTAACCCAGGTTGGGAGATTGAAATTGGAACTAGTCAAGGATCGATCGAACATAGAAACAAGTTCAAGAGAAAGATCGATCCCATCATCAACGGGATAACTGATATGACAAAGTATGTCCCTATTGAAAAAATTAAATCTGAAAGACCAACAGTGACCATGTTATCTCATGTCTGGTATGCCAAAGATATCAAAACGGCTATTCTCGCCGCAGACATAATTGTCAATGAATGGGGCTTCACAGACTATCGGCTAGAAATCTACGGATCAATCGACAAGGCACCATCATACTCAACAGATTGCTTTGAAATGATTGCCTCTAAATCACTCCCACAATTCGTTTTCATGTGCGGAGAGTCTAACCCCACCAGCGTACTCGAAAAGACATGGGTTTTTTTGAACTCGTCAATCTCAGAAGGGTTGCCGTTGGCGCTGGGCGAAGCTGCCCTCACAGGTGCGCCGGTTGTATGCACTGATGTTGGAGCCTCTCTTCGGGTTCTTACAGATCCCGATACCGGAGAATGTTACAGTGCTGTAGTTGCACCGAATGATCCTCGAAACTTAGCTCGCGCGCAAATCAACCTTTTGGCAATGTTGGATGAATGGGCTCCGTATGCGAATGATGCAGAAGACTCTGTCGTACCCACTCTACAGCGGAATCCCACGAGTTTAGATGTTCAGAGGATTACGGCAAGGATGTATGAAAAGAAAGAGGAGAGAAGAGCCCTTGGAATGAAGTGTCGCCAGATTGTTCAAAAATCCTTTAATGGCGAGAGGTATCTGCGGGAACATGAACAGATGCTTTGGGTCGGTAAAGCACGCCACGACTCCAAAAGTCGAGGCACAAGCACCCAGAATTTTCCGGTGCAGAAGACTTACTTGAACGCTAGCCCCCTACCTTCTATCCGCAGATCGTGCTATCCTCAAAGCTCCGTTCAGAGTGCAAGCATGATGTCGAGCTCCGTCGATGCACTGACACTGATGACATCTGACATTCGAAGTCTGTTCGACCACCATGTTCAGATCTCGGGTACTCAACGCAGTAGCAGCCAAGCCTCGACCTTTTTTCCACACCACAGCGCGTCGCTTGGCACCGACGAAATACTGGCCTCTCCTCGCCCGGCTTTCTGGGCCAAGAATATGTACTCTAAATCACCAAGAGGGTCCTCCCTTCGCAGAATGGAGCTCCAGGTGGAGGACTCGAATTTTGAGAGAAATTTGGCGACGTATGGGGCTCAGTAGGTAGGGGAATGTGTGAAGAGTAGGGGCAGGTTATTGAGGGCGCCGTGGATGGAACTGTTGTCGTATTTTACCCTGAGCGCGGCCAGCTTCATGATCATTTTCTTTCCGTAGAGAATTTAATTTTGCATCTTCGTCTCCTGTCTGTGTTTCATCAACGATCCTTTTTGTAGACCGTGTCGGTGGGGAAGTGACTCAATCCCCCCACGTCCTACTCCTTCCTCTCAACGCCATCAGAGTGACAGTCCCGTCCTCTCACGCACCGTCATGTACCCGCCGCCAAACCTTCCGACCTCCTCATCCATCCGCGCCACGATCGCAACCAGCGCACCATTTTGCACACGGCGTCCGCCCCCGACCCTAAGCGTGCAGCAGTCGACGCCGCCGATCGGCGCCGACGCGAGGGACAAATGTCTTTCAGCGAAGTTTGCAATCAAGCAAGCACGGACGCATCGGCACGACCTCAATGACGCACGACGGACGGGTGTGCGCCTTCGACCGCCACCTGACGGGCACGGGGAACGAGGAAGTGTATCTGAACACACGATGCAAACGCCCGCCGCAAGGCCGTCGAGCGTGCCGCGGTTCCTCGTCCGAGTACGGTGTCGGCACATGAAAATCAACCACTTGTTGCACAAAAATGTCCACGGTTGTGCTCCGTGCATACTCCACACTTTACGCTAAAATATGGTCAAAGGCTTGTTTTAAGGGAACTGTTAAAAACACCACACTTTATACTAAAGACACTACAATCCCTGCAAATTATGAAGTGCTTTGTACACTTCTTTCGTAGGCACCACAATCTGTTTATTCCCGGGTCCATTGGCTACGGCACATGAAATGCTTGCTCTACATATTCAGCAATAAGCCTGTTTTAATCATCCTTGATGGCACCACAATTGTCCAACGCATTTATTTTTGCGAGTTATGAAATTGTGAAAAACACCACACGCACACACACACACACACACGCACGCACGCACCGCATTTATACTTCTTAATCACACCACAACTGTCCCTGTCATATTTCGAGTTATGAAATTGTTAAAAACACCACATCGCTCGATTTACGCGAGCATGTTATCGTCAAATTTCTTCCACTATCAATCACTTTGAACTACACCTGATCCCAATCGTTCAATTACTTTCGCGCATCAATTGAATTGTTGGGGTCGGATGATGCAGTGGTACACCGTCTGGGCCGTTCTCCCAAGTAGAGTCTGGGCAACTTGGACACATGCCCCACTTGAGACAAGAGAAAGCTGGATCGAATCTAGCAAGACCCTTACCTCAGTCTCTCTCTCGCAGTGATAGTGTGTTCGTAGAATGACGAAAGCATGTTCAGATAACCATAGGTTTTTCACGCTTATCCCTCTGGTGGGTATTCACGGTAGAGGTTGCTTGTCCGTAAGGCGTACTCCTCGTAGTGGTATCTGCAAATGAAATCTGAGTATGAGTGTTCCATACGTCAAAATGAGTCGTTCTACTAAAGAATACGTATCTTCAGAAAACACCTGCATAGGCCTCAAGGCGCCAAATCGGGTTACTTGAATTGTTGTTCTAAGGATTATTCTTGATCGGGAATAACACTGTGCTCAAGGAGCTAGAGTTCAAAATACACCGCAGTATCAAAATCATCAACGGAATATCTTTGTAAGCAATCGTCGTCATAGGCTTCCGCACGTAAAACTAACATTCTCGTAGATATCTAATTCTACCAGTCTCGTCTAAAATGAAGCTTGGCTATAACTGAGTAATGATGCTAAATTGCACATACATGACGAACAGGTTTGGTATTTTTTATTTTTTTTAAATCTTTCCTGTGTATGCAGCCTTGCGGCTATGACACGAATGACCCTGGTGCGGTTCATGGAGCGATGTCTCAACATGAAATGAGGGCCACTCACACCCGAACATCATTTGAAGACATAACTCGAAGTCAGGTGCCTTACGGCCCTTTCTACCCTCAACCGTATATGTCTGCCGTAGGAACGCATTTCAACCACCCACGGCTGTCCCGTGTGCCTTTGACATCGTCACGTACATGACCAGGCGAGAAATGTGGTGTGAGGGTCTTGCTGGATTCGAACCAGCTTTCTCCTGTCTCAAGTGGGGCATGTGCCTCGGCTACCCAGACTCTAATCGTGAGGCTGGCGTTTTCCTCACCCAACCACATCCGTAGTTGGGTGAGGGTCAGCGATACGTAAAAAACCAGCGATACGTAAATTTTCCTATTTGGACTTCTAATTCTCAACTTCAATTGAACATAACACCACAACTACGACCTTATTTTATAAACAGATTCGATAGAATTAAATATAAATATGTTCTCTATCATTCAACAAAATTTCGGGAGATTTTAATGCCATTCCATAGCGCTGTGAGCGTTAAGAAAAAGAGATCTGAATTCCAAACCATCAAATCTTGACTTCATTTACAAATAACTTAACAAGTACATGTAATTACGATTACTTTTTTACATAAAATAAAAGCCTGGCTTCTGTAGTATTGCGCATGAAAATATTGACTTATTTTTATGTTGTTGAATGATTCTGTAACGTTTTGTTTTCTGTTGACCTCTATTCATACTCCGCCAGCGATAGCGATACTGTCAAACCT
>JAKRRZ010000843.1:0-15713 GCA_022627015.2 Podosphaera aphanis | reverse complement strand
GATCGCATATGCGATTATGCGAATTTTATCCAATTTTACTAACAAAAATTTCGGGACCGGGCATAAAGATCGCATATCCCGAGGATATGCCTTTAACGAATATGCCTTTAACGGGGTATTACTGTATATCGTGTCCAAGAGACACATTTCAACAGGTACATCCTTTCTCAGCCAACGATAAACAGGCACTTCAACATCAAAAGTACCAGTATCGCTGAAAAACAAGAATCTCAGCGATTACTCACAAGTCAGCAGGAGATAGAGATATTAAAATATAACAGGCGACTCTTAGAGCGCTGTCTTCTATTAAAATCAACTTTTAATAGGATTATGTCCTCAAATCTTTGCGGGTCTTTGCTTTCAAAAAAATTGGGTTTCTCGATGTACTGGTCGATATGAGCAAGAACTTGATACTGAATTTCTCGATAACATCGACCTATCGTGGTGTAAAACTAAGTCTAAAACAAGCTTCGAGTATTATTTTGTAAGAAATAACTAATAAATAGACCAATTAAACATAAACGCCGAAGATATTTACAATATGGAAGAGAAGGGCTTCCTTATTTTTAAATCTAAAAAGTTACACAGAATCTTCACCAAAGAGCTTTACGATACAGAAAAGCTGGTTAGAACTATTCAGGACAAAAATTGAGAAAAGATAACTGTGATTTCTACCATTTACGCAGATGGTAGCAAGTCATCATCCGCGCTCATCTGGCTTGATTTTTTCGATAATTGGCGATTTAAATGCTTCCTATCCTCATTATCTAGTAGATAGACAAGTCACGAGCATGGTTTTTACTGGTGAACTCAGATATTTGGGCCTGAGACAAGAAAAAATGCCCATGTCAAGGGAGAGTGGAAGCTGCTTTTAATCGACGGTCAGAGATCATATATCAACAGAATTTTTCATTAATGATTCAGAAAATATAAGATATTGGTAATATGCTACCCACCATACTCTACTCATCGATTACAGCTTCTGGATATCGATTTGTCTGCCCTCTCGACCTGAAGGAGATACCCGAAAAAATGTGCTTCGGATGGAAAATGGGCGTCTCTTAGGAGATTTCAGTGAAGCTAATGCAAAGAAGGAGAGGAGGAAGGAGTCATCTATCAAGCAGTTACGTGCAGATGATAGTTCTAGTGCAATATTTTTTGGACCCTCTGAAGTATAGCGTTACAATGAGCTTAATTAGTATAAAGAGCAGGAGAAAGAGCAGGAAAGTCAAGATTATCTATATTCTAGACAAGAATAGGAATCAAAGGAAGTCTGGGAGGGATTAAAAACTAGAAAAAGCGTTCAGTAGATGTTGTAGCTGCCAAAGGATGAATAAAAGTGGCAGATGAGAAAAAGACTACCTCGGTATCGGCGTCAGAATGTGAAAAAATCTATAATTAAAATCAATTAAATATCAATACCAACAGTGAGTAAGTTAAAACACAACATGAGAAACAAATTAACACGATATTAATGTAGTATTGATTCGTCAGAGTTAAACTCATGAGAGAGTGGTCGATTTGCGTAAATTGTGAGAAAAACGGATTTTCGAAAACAATCAACACACTCTAGAAATTTAATTCCACCATGCGAGTGTGCAACAGTTTCAGTGCTATCTAATTACATGTAGCAAAATTAATATGAATGATATTTGGTTTTACAATACTTGCTAGAAATTGTGGTGTCTGGTTAAAAATTAGTCGTCACGCGGGAGTTTGCGCCAGGTGTGGATAACATCTGAAAAGCCCGAACTAAGATGAGCGGCCCGAGAAACTTCAGGACGTTGCATCGGAGTAGCGGGGATAAGAAAACCCCGCGATTACATTTATAGCTATATTTCGACAACGTTGTCAGACAGCCTCAATTAACTGAGCTCCAACGTCTTCCATCTAAATCTGTCGTTATTTAGGCACAGTTTCTTAATTTTTGAAATGTCACACCATTATGCTCCCACTACTCGCCATGTTGATCATGGCAAATCTGAGGGAGAGCTTGCGATTAACATAAGGAAAGCTACGAGCATAGAAGAATCAGCTCCTAAACGAAAGCATGTCCGAAGCTGTATTGTTTACACTTGGGACCATAAATCCTCAGGAGCATTCTGGGCTGGAATGAAAGTGTTAGTCTTTCCCTCAATTCATGTAATTTTAGATCTTGACACCGAAACATTTGAGCGGGCGAGAAGTTCTGAAGAATACTGATATCCTTAATAGACAACCTATTCTAGCGGATGAAGTCCAAACCTTTAAGGCATTAATCACGGTTCACAAGGTACTACAAGAAGGCCATCCATCAACGCTGCGAGAGGCCATGGCAAATCGAAATTGGATTGATAGCTTGAATAGAGGCCTCAGTAGTGATGGGGTTCGTGGGTACGGTCCTCTAATCAGCGAATATGTTAGCTTCCTTCTGGCAAAACTTAGCTTTCATTCGCAGCATCCAGACTTCAATGGAACCTTTGAATATGAAGAATACATCAGTTTAAAGGGCATAAACGACCCAAATGAGGGCTATGAAACAATATCAAACTTGATGGCTATACAGGACAGAATTGAGCAATTTCAGAAGCTTATATTTTCACATTTTCGCGGCAGTGGAAACAATGAATGTAGGATTTCGGCTCTTGTGCCCTTTGTGCAGGAGAGTTACGGAATATATAAATTTATTACCAGTATGCTTCGTGCTATGCACACCAGTATGTTTCGAAATTCCTCGGTGTGATGAACCTGACACCTAGCAGCTACAGGCGATGATGATGCGTTAGAGCCATTGAGAGTTCAATATGACGCCCAACACTATCGATTGGTAAAATTCTATTACGAATGCTCTAACCTTCGATATCTTACAAGCTTAATCACAGTCCCGAAACTTCCTCAGGAACCTCCCAACCTTTTCTCCGAAGATGATTCTGCCCCACGTTTACCTCAGCGACCAAAACAGGAGATTGAGAGACGTATAACGCCCCCACCTGCCCCGAAAGTAGAGGAACCTGGCGATATTGGTGAATTTTGGAAGGTTGAACAAGCAAGGCAAACAAGAGAATATGAGGAGCAGCAAAGAGTTCTCGAAGAACGCCAAGCTCAGCAGCTCTACTCTCAACAGCAAGCAGCACTTCAAGCGCAACGCGATTTTGAGGAACAACAAAGATTATTGGCCGAGCAGCAGAGGCGCGATCAAGAGGCCTTATTATCTCAACAGTTTCAGCAGCAGACACAAGGGCGTATGGCTCAATTGGAGCAGGAAAATCTTGATGCTAGAGCTCAGTATGCTCGAGATCAACTCATGCTACAGCAGTATGACCAAAAAATAAAGGCTTTGGAAGCAGAGCTGAATCAAATTCAAAGTAGCTATGGACAGCAGATCGGAAGCAAAGATGAGCAAATAAAAGCTTTGCAGGAGCAAGTTAACACATGGCGTACAAAATATGAAGCCTTGGCAAAATTGTACTCTCAACTTAGATCCGAGCACTTGGATTTGCTGCAAAAATTCAAGGGAGTTCAACTTAAGGCAGCATCTGCCCAAGAAGCTATTGACAAAAGGGAAAAATTAGAGCGTGAAATAAAAACAAAAAATTTAGAGTTGGCCGACATGATAAGAGAGCGAGATAAAATTATGCATGAAAAAGATCGTATCGCCGGCGGTAATCGCGAAGAACTAGAGAAGCTAAAGAGAGAACTTCGGATGGCACTTGATCGTGCTGATAACGTGGAACGAACGAAAGGAAATGAACTTTCTTCCATGCTTTCAAAGTACAATCGGGAAATGGCAGATCTGGAAGAGGCTCTCAGGAAAAAGTCCCAAGCCCTTGATGAAATTCACATGAAATATAGTGAAAGCGGATCAGATGCTGAACGTTTGCTTAGAGAAAAAGAAGACGAGCTGGAAGTTTACAAACAAAGCTTGGATGATGCCCTTATCAAACTTAATGAGCTTGAAATAACAAAACAAGCAAGCGATCAAGCTTTGGATGGAGAAATTGACGCTATACTCTTAATGAGCATATCAAAATTCAATGACGTTATAGATTCCGTTTTACAAAGTGGAGTACAGCGCGTTGATGATGCGATCTACGAGCTTGATTCATCAATGCAAGCAGGAAATCAAAATGCAACACCCTCTTATGTCCTATCTCAAATCGAAAAAGCCTCATCTAGTGCGATGGAATTTGCCACTTCTTTTAATAACTTTATTGCAGATGGCCCAAATAGTACCCATGTAGAGATCATTCGTACTATTAATGTATTCTCCAGTTCAATAGCTGATGTCCTCAGTAATACCAAGGGACTCACCAGACTTGCAACAGATGACAAAGCAGATCAATTTATCAACAGCGCCAGGCAATCTGCTCTCTCGACAGTTAAATTTTTTCGTGCGCTTCAGAGCTTCCGTCTAGATAATATGGATGAAATACAGAGAACAGACGTCGTTATAAATTGTAACAATGATGTTTTAATAAACTTGCAAAAGCTGAGCAAGCTCGTGGATTCGTTCGCTCCTAGCGGTGGAAAATTGACTTCTAATAAAGGAGACCTAGAAGATTTAGTTGATAATGAACTAAATAAGGCCGCAGATGCAATTACCGCAGCTGCAAATCATCTCGCGAAGCTCAAGTCAAAACCAACAGATGGATATTCAACTTACGAGCTGCGTATTCATGGATCTATTCTCGATGCTGCCATTGCGGTGACAAATGCCATCGGTAAACTGATTAAAGCAGCGGCTATATCCCAACAAGAAATCGTTCAAGCTGGTCGTGGAACATCATCGAAAAGTAATTTTTATAAGAAAAATAATAGATGGACCGAGGGCTTGATTTCAGCCGCAAAAGCAGTTGCATCCTCGACAAACACCCTGATTGAGACTGCCGATGGTGTCCTATCGGGACGGAGTAGCCCCGAACATCTAATTGTTGCCTCAAAGAACGTTGCAGCATCTACGGCCCAGCTAGTCGCTGCCAGCCGAGTAAAGGCAGACTTTATGAGCAAAAGTCAAGAATCCTTGGAGCAAGCGAGCAAGGCTGTTGGTATTGCATGTCGAACCCTTGTAAGGCAAGTTCAGGATATGATTAAGAACCGAGATCAAGAGGAAGAACGTGTCGATTATGAGCAATTGGGAGCCCATGAATTCAAAGTCATGGAAATGGAACAACAGGTATGAAGCTATCTAGATTCGTCCATACCAATACTCACATTTTTAGGTAAAAATCCTTCAGCTTGAGAATAGTTTGGCTGCTGAGAGGCAGCGACTCGGTGAGATGAGAAAAATATCGTATCAAGAGTAGGGATGTTGCACTGGAACCAGAAATAACAGAGATAATCATTCATTGAGATGATATACTGACTCAAACCAACCATGTTTATTACATGCTACTACAGTCCACCTCTATTCTCTCGTGCTACTTTGAGGGATAAAAGTCACATCTATAGAGTTTCGGCTCTGTCGTATACTCAATCCGCGTCTGATCTTGATGGATCAACATGACTAAATGTTGTCCTTGGCGCGTTGGTATGGTAAGGGTTAAGACTAATTTTCTACAACTAAACAAGAATCAAGGGGAAAAATTTTTGGTGGAGGATTGAAATGAAAGATTGATGAACTCTCAATGGATACCCAAGTATAATGTAGTGCAACTAAAGGCCAATTAATACAATATAGATTAAAATTAGCCAGCCGAACGTAGTAATTTAATAACACGACCAAGGCTTGGCTCCTGCCTGGAATAGAGCCACGACTGCCACGACTGCTGGGAATCTTGGCCATCACACTTCAAACTTGAACGAAAGCTGATTTAAATGTGGCACTCTGCACCGCTGGATAGAAAGCAGTATGAAGTAAGCTCAATGAAGATATTAGAACGCTGTCTCTGGCGGCTTATACCAGTTATCAGCAAAACATCGATATCCAGGGGATGCACAGGACAATCTTCCCTCACTCGGCACGACATGCGCAATCAGTGTAGTCGCCATCCAACTACGACCAGCAATGAGTATTCCGCTCCACATCGCGAAATACATATCCGGAGCATCGAGTAGTTAGTTGATTCTGCATCGGCATCGCGTCTCTTCGCACGAAGCATGTACCTTCCGTTCCGTCTGATGATTCTCGGAGACATGGAAAGGAGATGGTGGGAACTTCCTCGCCAACGCGAAATAAACTGGCTGTGGAGGAGCACGCTGGTGGCTCGGGGGGCCGTTGCGGCGTCGCGCACCCTCGAGTCTAGAGCGGAGGCAGGGGTGTTGTCGCGCTCGCTGGTTGATCGAGAATCCTTGGCTGGTCAGCTGGCGTCCACCGTGGCAGGGTCGTTCCCCCCGGGGATGGGATCTCAAGGTCGTTGGTCGCCTCGGGGCTAGAGTCGATCTGGTAACATCGCTGCCTCTACCAAAAGGGATGATGCGGTAGCTTTGACCGATGTAAGCTCTGAGATAGCAGTAGATCGGGCTCGGTTCCGACGCATCAACCTGGATCGTGGTCGATGGAGCTTACGTGGTGGGAGAAAGAAGACGAAGCATAATAATGTGGATATATGTACACTTGTTTTGCAGCATATCGTTGAACGCGAAGACGATCCTGAGAACACCGTCTTTGGTTTTCGAGCTCGGGAAAGTCGTGCTCAATGAAATGATGAGCTGCATTTCAGGTCATTCATTGCGCGAGGATTTAGAGCCCAGGAGTCGGTCAGCTGTTTCCTGGGGCAAATTCCTCTCGTTCATTGTAAATGTCGCAGAATGAACAAATGCATTTTCCCGTATGGAAAGAGAAGGTTTCTCCTTTGCATCCCGGATGGCGAACAATTGTATTCAAATAAATGGCCTTCAAAAAACGTCGTTGTCCAAGCAGATTTACATATAATGGTAAACCTTTTCTTGGTCCAGCGACGATCTAGTTGAGGAGTAGTGTTGTTGTTCGAACATTTAGTTAGGCCAAAAATTCGAATAGTATAGCGTGCGGATGCTCAACATTTTCAGTCAAGGCAGTGTGAAAGGGGTCGGTCGGTCGGTCGTGTTGGCACTGATAAAAAACCAAGTCGGCAGATTAAATGAAGAGAAGTAGTCATAACGCGCTGCGGGGGGGAGTAAACAAGAAACTAGTTTCCAAATCCCCACGAACACTTATTCTGAAGGTGCGGGTCCGGTATGACATACAACTGGCACTCACAAGTCAGTCGAGAAGAATCAGATCCGTGGATCATGTCGTTGTCGCATTCCAATCGCTACGCCAGATAAATGTCCCGCAGCGCCACGGCGAGTTCTTTTCCTTCTGCCCCGAGGGACCTAGGGGCATGCGACAGATGTAAAAGGATCGACCTTGATTCATGCCCGGTTTTTTCGACACGAGACAGATGCAGGGCTCATCGTGATCGCATCGCGGGGCCGGCCGTTTACTAAACAGCTTGGACCAGCTTTCTTTCGCGACGCTTACCTCGCCGCTCTCTTTGTCTATGGGGAGTGAAGGGGCGCTCGCGGAAATCTCGCTTGCCTCGGGGGATTTCTTCTCTGCTTCACCTCTCGCGAAGGATTCCGAGGGCGTGGATGCACTGGGCGATATAATGACGGCGTCTAATTCCGCATCAGATGCAGAAGGGAGCTTCTTTTTCGAAGGATGATCCTTTTCAGTTACTTCAGTTTTGAAAAAGCCAGTGAGGGTCTTTTGTTGTCTTCCTGGCTTCCTTTGGTCCCGTGCTGTATTTAAAGCAGAAACTTGATTGCGCTTTGTTGGGTACAACGAAGAATTGGAAATTTGATTTGTCCGTTTTTTAGATTTTGATAGACTCGTTGATGACGGTGGTGCGATGTAATCTAAATTATCAAGCCCTGAACCAAAATTATCTTGTGATCTCTCCTCCAATGACTCGTGCCCTCCGTTCCTTAGATCTGGATGGAGGTCTTCTGCTCGTCTAGAGCATTCTATTTCTGGCCTGTGACAGAGAACTTTAGGTTTTTTTATTTTTGAGGATGCTTGAAACATATCTTTGATGTTTCTTCGACGATCAAACTCCGGCAGTAATTTGGCTGACAGTGGTAGAAGATCTTTTGTTGACCACTCTTTAACACGCACACCGTTTTTGAACATGCCTGAACTCATAATATCCTTGATATTCACAGAATTATCTCGACAGGTGACAAAATTTTTCAATCCAGCATATACGGGGCAGTGATCAGATCCCATAAGTCCTTCTTGAATATTAGACTCATAGAACCAGTCCTTCATGTCTTCACTGCAAAGAACGTAGTCAATTCGAGATCCGTAGTTTCCAGGTCGTGCGTTGATTTTTTGGTCCCAGCATGTAAACATTTTGTCGCGTGTGGGATGAAACTTTCGGCACAAATCCACCATCACTGGATTTTCACGACCTTCATCTCTAGGGCCAAAGACTTTACCGTTTACCAGCATCTGATTCAGAATTCGCCTTGCCGGGGTAGATACCAATTCTGCAATTGGTACACCCAATTTTCGCATTTGTTCTTCGGCATGGGCGGAGTCAGTTTCATCCAGAGATATGTTTAAATCTCCCGTAAGGAACACACTCTTCCCGAGGCGAATTAAATTTCGTACACGAGCGTCTAGGGCCCTTAGATACCCAATCCTAAATTCTTCTCTGGACTCATCGCGAGCCGCTGGACAGTACGTTCCTATCAAGACAAAAGCGGGAAACTCAAGGATTAGACAGCGTCCTTCAGAATCAAGTATCCCGGCATCGAGAAAGCAGTCAGAAAGTTGAACATCTGTCGGATACCCACCGATCTGAAGTTCACTTGGAAGGTCACGAAAACTAGTCGAAGATTTAGGAGCAGTAAGAACTCCCGTGATTCCTTCTTCGGCTCGAATGGGAGCACAAACAGCATTACGAGTGAAGATTGCGACCCCAGAGTATCCTAGTATTTAACTTTAGAGGTGAGTTGTGAAGATTTGCTCTCAAAGTTCCTAACCTCTCTTGTACATCGGGAGGCTAAAGTACGCATCCCATCCCGGGATAAGGACCATTTCATCCTGAATATCTTTCCGCTGTATTTTAGTCTCCTGCATTACGACTATATCCGCTTCTAAGATGTTGAACATGGCCTATGAAGTAATCAGCAGTGGACACGTGATGATCCGAGTTGTGTCAGTACGGAATACGATCTTTCTTGATTCCATGGTTTATATGCAAAGGGATTCCTATTGACAACCGTTAATCTCGAAGCCGCTCCCATAGGATAAGATTTTGATCTTTTGGACGCATATCTATGGCGAGCTACCTAGAGGAACTATGACTGACCTAATACCGTTCACTAAACTACAATCAGCACTTAGACTATTTTTACAAGGAATCTAAAACTAAACTTGCCATTCCAGGTGGTGATTCGAAGGCCCTTTTCTTCTTTCATATTCGATGGGTTCATCTTCTCGGCGATGTTGACTCGACATTGTCGACCAACGCCGGCTAAATTTAGGGGTTAAGCGATACTCGGTAAGTCAGTCACATGCTCAGGATTCGCATCGGGCCGGGGCTCACTGAAACGACAACAGGAGTTGCGATCAGTGACTAAGAAGAAACATCGACCTTCCGTACGACTGAGCCCGAATGTCCCGTCCAAACACCATGTTACGATTGGTACAGCAAACTGCTACGCGCGCACGATTCCAGTCTCTTCGCTCTCCCCTCCAAAAGCGGCTCTCAAGCACCCAGACACCCAGATTTATCGGCGCCGAGGATAATGCTTTCAACCGCGAACGCCTAGCAGTCAAACAACATGCAGCTGCCACAAGTGGTATGTGATCCATAACATTATAGTCTGCGCCGTAGACTGACACTCGCTGCATAACTTTGGCGCAAGTTATCAATTTAGTAAGAAACCGCGAGCTATTTGTGCAGAATGAAGCTAAAATTGCCGTAGTGCAACTATTCCGGCTTTGATCATCGCAAGTGTCAACGCTTGGGTTTTGTGGGAGGAGCATTGGGAGCATTTTAGTCATCTGCCACCTCTGGAGGAGAGAGTACAATATCCATACCAGAATATACGAACAAAAAGCTTCTTTTGGGGTGATGGTGATAAGGTAAGTTTCTTCACTTAGACTCATGAATCAGAATTGACTGACCTGATTACAGACACTCTTGTAAGTTTAGCCCGCGAGTTCAAAAATCGATAAATGTGCCGAAATTCGCGCAACTGACTTGATTGAAGCTGGAACGATTCTGTCAACTACAACAAGAAAGATTAGACAGGGACCAATAGAAAGAAATGATTTATTGTACAAAAATATATTTTACACAGATAACTTTGAGACAACGAAACTCTCTTTTTATCACATAGTGATGGCGGCGAACATGCCTGAAAACCCTTAAATTTACTTATATTCTCATAAGCCAGTCGATGATTTATCAAATACCTTAGTATGTAAAAATTATTAGACTTGGTAAACCATTAAAATTTTCGTATGTCTGGTAATCATGGGCTCTGGAATATCTGACTTGGAGAGTGGAAAAAACAATGCCTGCCCGTGTAACACTGAGTGGGGGGGAAGAATTTCGATCAATATGGTTGCATACAGTCTTGGATCATGTCAGCCAGCCATTTAGAACTCAGGTCAAGCTAAACAGGTTAGGGTGATATGATCACCTGATTTAGCGAGGTATCTTATTATTCGACTTTGATTTGTAGGCCTTAATGCTACTGATTTTCTTTTGCTTGCTTCTTCAAATCCATATAGGTTTTTGCGCATTCGTTAGCGAGTGAAAGCTTCCCGATTACTCTGAATATGGTCGCCTTTTTCGCCATCATCTCACATTGCCCTAGGACATCTTCTAGGGCCGAGTATTCATTGAGAGCTCTATCAATAAACTTCAACGATTGCATGAGATACTCATCCCGTCTTGAAACTTCGGATTTGGCCTGACCAGCTAAGCCCACATATGCATCTATTAAGAATGAATAGAGCTGAGCACTAAGGGCACAATTATCACATTCCAGTGCGCGGGGTAGAACGGCTTCTAAAATTTGAGCAGCGGCTTGGAACTCAGTGAGAGAAGTCAAAATGATGGCGACTGCACCCATTGCTGCCCAGAGGGCATGTAATAGCATAGCTCGCCACGCGATACTAGCGGCTCGTAAAGCTATCGAGAATCCTCTTTGCGGCCTTCCAGCTCTATTGTATAACAAAGCTTTGGAAACTAAAAGGCTTATTCGCATATTTACATCGTCATTATTTTTCTTGGCAGTTGATGAGACCTCCTCGATTTTTGCGAGCGCTTGGGAGTAATCAGCCCGGCGCATCAGATAATCCACATGGAGCATGGTAATTTCAAATGATAGCTCTGTATCCGCATCTTCTCCATTTTGTTGAAGTAGCTCTCCAAGTAGCTGAGATGCTCCGTCTAAATTGTTATTCCGGAGGTCACGCTTGAGACGCAAAATACCTTTACAAGTTAGCCAATACTGGTTCGCTTTCCACGATCGAAGTGAATTCATATCCAAGCTTTCTAGAATCGCGAAAGCATCATCATAGCAGCCTTTTTCTCCGAGAGCAATTACAATCCTGCATGTGAACCGTAATACATCGTCAAATGAGGCATATCTAGCGTAGCAGCTGAGGAAGATTTCACAGTATTGCTTTGATAAGTGTGAAATTCCAAGCCTCGCCCAAATCGATGACTGCATCACCATCTGTGAGCCCATCATTGCTTTTATATTTTTGTCCAAAATTAACTGCGAACTTTTGATGATATTTTCAAAGGCATTTGCTAAACTTTCCCCATTAGTCATGCCGAGTTTCGCCTCGCTTAACAAAGATGAGCTCCATAGATTCCACATGCCCGTTTCTTTTGCTTTAATACGAAGAAAAGATAGTCCTTCTCTTTCGTCTCCAAGCATGCTGGTTAGTTCTGTTCCTGCTATTATCTTGGGATGAGCTTTCCCAAAATGGTATAGCCAATTAAGAGCAAAATTAAGACATGCCATATCTTTATTTTCTCTCGCAGTCGAGACAGTTTCAAGCATTGCGGCTACAGCTTCATCAAAACAAGAAAAGTCTGCTTGTAAAACTGCGAGGTTCATCAGAGCGTATTGATAAAAAAGACGGTCTCTGTTCTGCATTGTGTAGTCGAAGTATCGATGAAGGCTGTCAAACGAGGTAGGGTAGTCACCGGACCTCCAAGAATCAAGGAAACTAGATTGGGTTAGAGAGAATATCATGTACCAGGCCAAATAGGACTAACATGAGGTAGTGAGATAGACTGGGAATTAAACTACAATGATCCAAGACACTTTGAAACCTTGTTCTGACCTCGTGTGGTAGCCGGTTACCAAACTCTAAAATTTCAATCTTTGCTTCGAGCCATAATAAAGGGACTTACTCTGCATTTTTTCGACTTGAAACTCTAATAGCTTTTCGATGTCATCAGTGCTAGGAGCAGAGTCTGCTGAGTATTTATACTTGAGAGGCTCATACGCAATAAGCTCTAGCTCTTCGGTTTTTCCGGTTCCCCATTCATCTTCTCCCTCATCTAATGCCTTATCACCAATCCACCTTCGAGTGTCTGGGTTTTTACTAGCCCAATAGATTTTGGAGTCGCATCTCCACTTTACAAAGTTCATCCAAAGTCTGAGACAATCGTTAAATTTTAATCTTTCAAATTCAACTTGTGATTTTCGGACAAAACTACCGAATGGCGACGTGCGAGACAATAGTATCATGTCCTCTGATGGAGGATTGATTCCTGATTCGATATCTTTCTTGACTTCTTCACGAGTTTTGCTCAAGAGACTCGCTCGTCTGCTAAAAAACACGTGAAGCGCATCTAAACTGTCAATGTCCCATAACTTCTTGAGAAAGTGATCCCACAGGGTTCTATCCGACAAGTTTGACGTGGCTGGGTGGGCTTCTAAGACGGACTCAAATGATTTGAGATCCAAGACAAGCGACAAATTTTGAGTAGAGTTTAATGATTCATGGTTAGTGGAAGGAATCAGTTGGTTGAAGACAAACGACACGATCGGTATGGTTGAGGAAAGTGGAATGATAGATTCCGTGTAGAGTTCAATGACAACAAGTAAGCCAATTTTAGCAGGTGTTAGGTAACGGCTCATATTTGCGGGATCTGTGTCTATTCCTCCATCTTCTTTACTCAGAGTTGGTTCTTCGTTGGCGGAAGGTGAGCTTCAGACGCCCAGACCAATTTTGGTTGGACCCTTCGGGACCCACAAATAGGGCCTGAGATCAAACCTTATTTTTTGTATGGGAACTGCATAGAGCACGATTAGGGTGAACTCTATCAACCAGAAGTGCAATTTCCGCCTCCGTTTTTTAACGCGCATTTAAATGTACATTTAGTCTGCAGACCAGATAATTTCTAATTTCTCCTAAATTGGAAAAATGATCTTCTTTCCCGTATCATTATAGAATTTTCTTAAAATAACAATTATACTTCATCCTATCTTCTTTCTGGCTTTAACAATAGAGTAAGTCTTATCAATGGTCATACTCAGAAATATCCCACTACATGTACATCTAAATAAATAGGTGTAGATACGTCCCAAGACAATTGAAAGTTTGATTGGGATTAACAACTCAACTGCGCTCTCTCTGAATTTCTTTGCTCGAGCTTATCTTAGCAATAATCTACAGGCCTGGTCAAAGTAAAAAACGTCGTGCAAAATCCATTGTAGACAAGGTTGTTAAAGAGCTGTATCCACTGGAAGCTATTAAGAATATTATCATCATAAAAGATTGAGCCATTTATGAAGTGACTCTCAACGTCTAAACTGAACTGGATAGTCTTGAACGCAGAAACCCTGCTTTTCGGAAGTTTATGACTATCCTTAGGCCAGTAGAAAAAGATCATTGCCCCGAAGAACCCACTTGACTGCCTCTAGCTGCTGCGGCCTAGCCTCAAATCCAAAACCCAGCTTGATGATTGTAATGAATGTTTTTTTCGTCACGATTCATTAAGAATGAGTCTTGCAGTTGCTGAAGCGACCTCTTTTGTGTTGGCCGATGCTGCAAATTCTAGCCGTCGCCAGCTAGCCGGCTAGGCTGAACTGCTTGCCCATCGTTGAATTCTTTCTGCAACATGCGCCGCTTTGAAATCTCAGAGACAGCATACTGCAAACTTTTTCTTGCTCTTTTTCCGAAAGGCACAATGAATGATAATTGTAAGAACTCTGAGAATTAACACTTATTTTTGATTTGAGAAATTATGTTATTTAAATACGAAGGGATTTTCATTGATCTTGACGAATATATATATCGAAAGATGTGATGGTCCGTTATGACTAAAGTTCGAGCCGAGGAGGTGAGATGAAATGGTTTGAATCTACCGAGTAAAATGTGTAGTTCCATTGAACCAAACGAAGTTTTGAGCTCACGGGGCTCTCACCCCCCCACGTTGGCGAAATTACCTGAAAATTAACCAAGAGGTGCTTATTTAACATTCTAGAAACCTGATTTCTTCCGTTTTTCGATTTAAGTCCTTGTTGCTGAGATACCCGTCCTCAAAGCCTCAAAGTGTCCAAAAATCCTGTGCAGTTGACAAATAAAATTTGAAGTTCGATCTCAGACCCCTTTCATAGTTTGCTGACTAAAGGAAGCAAAACGTGACTTGAAAGTGGGTCTGTGTGCCTGAGGTAAGCAGAAGGTGTAGGACGTGGAGGGATCTGAAGGATTCGTATAGGGCTACTGGGATAGAGAAATTAATTCTATGAAAAATTTGTGTAAATTCATAGGCCTCAAATATGTGTGTTTATGAATACGATTTTCTTGCAGGACTATTTTCAATACCCCCGTAGCCCTGTACTAGTTCCTATTAGGATTCGCTTAGCTTTATTCAGCTAAAGATCAGGCAAATGACATCACCGGCTATTTACTACACCGTGCAACGGACTCCCACATGACATGTAATTATACGCATGACTTTTTCAATTCTCCATCATTATTAACAGTGTAGCCCATAATAAAATTTTCATTGGCTCTGGTGCTGTACTCTTGTCTATTAATGGCCACTCGTCAGATACATCCTTTCTTCTGCTCACATCGAAACCAGTTAAGTGTCACAGGAACGATATTATGTTCACGTGATCATCATAGCGTATTCCTAAGCGAGGATATTTAGAGTAGAGTTCTTGGCTCATAGCTTAGTCTTTCCTTGTGCAACTACGTTTATCTTACTCTGCACATCTGAGTTTACATCCTCCCGTGATCCGAGTCCCAACGAACTAGTACTAGTATTCCCGTGATAGTTAGTTGCACCTCTTATTATCGCACGCGCGTTTTACCAATTCTTTTCTCCGTGCGCAGCGATCGACTAATAAACAATACGGGGGACCAAGAAATTCCGAGATAACCAGAGACCGAGTCTTTTGATAAAAATCCAGTGTCAAAAAAAAAAAATAAATAAACAAATAAATAATGGACAATCCTTGGGGAGACGACCCAACAGTAACGGATTCCGCCTCTGGTCCTTCGTACCAGGCTCAAGTTGATGATAGACACGAAAGGGCTTGGAGAGCCTTGGTTGATGTTATAACCAAATACCCTGCAGTGCAAGAAATTTTTATGGATGTCAATTTTGAAAAGAAAGTTGATCTCTCAACTTTAGCCAATGCCCCAGCAGAAGTAAGAGACATCTTCCATGAGCTCTTTGGACTTATCAATAGCCACTGTGTTGCCCAAAGACAAACTTTGCATACTCTCCAAAATGCAAATGAGGAGAGAAACGACGAGGCCCAAAAGCTGCGAT
>JAKRRZ010000842.1:0-15720 GCA_022627015.2 Podosphaera aphanis | reverse complement strand
GACTCATAAAATTATAGAGCACCAATAATTAATTTGTTCCTATGAATATTTGTATAGAAAAATTTGGTTGAACTCTAGGGGTAATTGTGGTGGTGGAGTTTTGGTGGGGGGCCCAGAGGGGGGGGGGCCCAGAGGTAGGTGACAGACGTTAGCAGATCAAAATAACCAGGCAGAATAGTTTTTACATGGGGGGAGACTTCCCATATCCAAAAGGGGGGACTGCGTATATCACGACTCAAAAAACGTTCTTTGGCACTTTTAATGGTCCTCTGATATACCTTACGTACCTCTTTTACTGCGTCATCAGATAGGTTTACTCTCAAGCTTTGCTTAAACTGGCGACGGGCATCTTTGCAAGATTTATCCCACCAGGGATTCCCTTTCCCGTGACCCAGTGAGCGCTGGGCTGATGCTGCATATGCACCGCGTACTGCTTCTATTATCTGTTCGGCATAACCATCAAATGCTTGGGGTTAAAGAGAGAGAGAGAGAGAGCGGGGAAATTCTACTAATGGCTACAGTGAGTAACCGGATGAATAATGTTTCATCGAGAGTGTCCAAGCACAGTCTTCGCATTGAGTCTTGGCACCGCTCCCAAGGAACTGTAGTCACGAGAGGCAGATGATCTGAAATTTCCCTTCCCGATTGCCTTCTCTGCTTTAAAAAGCACCAGCCTAACCCCTCTAAGTACTGGGGTAGATGTTCTCTGTTTTTAAATTGATGAATGAAGTGCGTTTTAGAGCCCCGAAGCAGAATTATCGAGAGATGGTGATGGTGTGATGGGCGGAGAAATCTGCGAAGAGTTCAGCATCGTTTCAGGATTGAAAAGACTAAGTCCAGCCGCTCTCCAATCTGATCGAATGCTGTTTTTGGTGAGCCCTTTAATACCAGTCCTACAACAAGCCTCTATAATTATACCTAGTCTTCTCGAATTGCGCAGCATCGTCGATGGTAGCTAAGCATGCGATTTTCTTCGCTATAGATCGGCTTAACTGGCGCAAAGCACGACAAACCTACAGATTGCAATACGTGAGATGAATCCGCAAGAAGAAATAGTAAGTGAACCAAGTGAAAATAGCATAAATATAAAAATTCGGCGGTTAAATGGCTTCTATGCCCATCTAAGATGAGCATCCTGTATCTCCTGGAATCGTGAGTTTGAGGAAGAAATATCTTTTTCAGCCATCATTTTATTCCAATCTCATGAGAAGTCCACCTATTTTCAGAAACCATATACTACCAATTGTGAACATTGGCTCGAAACCAGCTCGATTGTATCGACTTTCCTTTCAAAATATAGAGGGACATGAGAGCTCTCCCTGAAGCTGAGGTTACTTCAATTACGGAGATCCACTCTCTCGATTCTGGAGACTTTATATAAGCTTTTTTCTTCCTACGGCTCATTGGACCCCTCGTTTTCGTCGTAGAAATCTAGCATTTCTTTTCTTGTTAAATTTGGCTGCATATCTAAGACATTATTCGATTTATTGTAGATATCGTTATATAACTCTTCTTTAAGATGCCCAAGTAAGCTGGTTTCGGTATATGCAGGTGTTTTAGGTGAGCCTATTTTGACTAGATTTGGATGCAATTCCTTCTGTTGGACCCAGGCACGCATAATGGAAAGCCTCTTATCTCTTTTTTCTAGTAAGTGATCTGCTTTTCAAGCTTCTACACGTTCTTGGCTATGCTCCTTTGGCATCCAGCCTTTACCGTTATCAAGGCATCTCTACCGCACAAAATGGAGCCGAAAAGCTCTGTATCAAAAGTTTTTAAGAGTTACCACAGATAATATCTTGCGAAAGCCTCATGGCGCTCAAATTTTTCATTTTTCATTGTCACTTGAGCTCCCTAGATCTTTAGCTTCGAAAGCGTATTTATCCTCTTTAATCGAATTCCCAAAAACATATAGCCATCCACGCGCTTTCAGCCAGAGTTCGTGATTCTTAGAGAACTTACGGAAGTTGTCATCATCTAGTATCGCGATTAAAGGCTTTGGATCAGCTTCGCTAAAAAAAAGGTCCTTTTTATTAGAATTATTATATTTTTAATAGGGTTTTCTTAGCTGTGGTACGGCTTCGATATGACTTCGAAACGACCTCGGTATGAAAATTATTTTTGCTAATGTTTAAAAGCTCTTCTGCACCCAGAACCACAAAAGAATCGTAAGCCGTAGGGAAGCAACTGTCATTATTTCGGAGTTTATAAATTATATTTTCTAAGCTAACGCGAAGATGTTTAATTTATAGTCTAGAAACGCGTTGTCACGGGATCAAACTTCAGCTCCATTCCCATGTCCCTTCTTCCTTAGTCTTGTTCCCAAAACTTTGATATAAGCTCGACTGAACAATATTTGAGCGAGATAAATATAAAAACATTGAGATTCTTTTCTATGTCCAAAGTCGCAATCCAAAATAGTTATCACCGTCGAGAATGAACTTATTATGCTTTGTCTTCGAATCCACGAGTAGAGTAATTCCCGATGCCGAAGTACGTCACTACTGTCCATACGGGTTTGGAAAGAAGCTGCGCGGTGTTGGAGGTGAAGATCGAGAGGAGAGATGAAAGTCTCTGAGTGTAACAAGTGGACCGGGGTCGCTTTATATGCACCAGAGATTGGGCGTAGGCATTTTGATTGGATTCTCTCCAGTTCTGCCACGATTGCTGAGGGTTTAGCCCTGAGAAACCAGATGGGTGCAGCATAAGACATGCTGGGCCTGACAATAGCTGTGTAAAGCTGGCGAGAGGATAAAAAGGTTGGTCCCCAGTTAGATTTCACGAGACGATCGAATACCGCAGATTGGCTACGAGCCCGGTCCACAGCATACCTAGCGTGGGCTGAGCAGGAAAGCTTCGGGTCAAGCAGCACTCCAAGGATTTTGACCTCCATCTCGGGGTGCAGTTCGTTTTCATTAAGACTCAAAGATGCCGAGATATTGAATTTCCTACGGGACCGGGTGAAATGCAGTAAGCGGAATTTCATTTGGGCAAACACCATGCCATGACGCCTGTCCCACTCCTGGAAAGTTGCCATTAATCGTGAGCAGTTTGTTTCTATGGATTCGGATTAAGACAAAATATTTAAATCGTCAGCGAAGGCGCCGCTCGATATCCCATGTCGTGGTCGATCGCAGATACGAACTAGCTCAGCGTTACAAAAGAGAAAAGGAATGGGCGATAGGGGGAGCCCTGGGGAACACCTCGGAAGACGTTGAAGGGCACTGATTCTTTGCTAGAGAGGGCAAGCGAGGTGGAGCGGTCTGAGAGAAATGAGAATACTCACCGAATAAGCCAGAGTGGAATTCGAGAGCAGCGAAAGATGTGCAGCAGTCGAACAGGATCGACTGTGTCAAACGCCCCTGCAATATCCAAGGAGAGAAGGAAAGCTACGTGCTTCTTAGACCCCCATATCTCATGTATTTGACTGGTGAGAAGGTCGAGCGCTTAGGACGATTTTCCATTTGGGATGGGGGAAGGAGCTTGTGTGACTCAGCTAGCTCGGAAAGACGTTTGGCGGTGACAGTCTCGATTACTTTGCCAATTATTGGGAGCAATGCGATGGGCCGCCAGGCACCTGGATCCTCGCAGGATTCTTTCCCTGGCTTACGAACTACGACAGTCCTTGCCCGCTTGAAGCTTTCAGGGTAATGGCCCAGGTCCCAGCACGCTTGGGTGATGGCTTGGAGAGAAATGGCAAATGGCTTGCCTAGAGCACGGAGAAAGTGGTATGGTACCCCATCACAGCCAGGAGCTGAGGGGCTTTCTTTGAGAGCAATGCTTGCTGGATTTCTTCTAGTGTAACAAGTGCTGTGAGCGGGAGAGAAGGAGTAGGGTTCGGGATGGGGTTAAATTGTGAGCGCGGGAATAGTTTATTCATATCCGGTATTTCACCTAGTTGAGCCGGTGTTGAAGGATAAAACCTTTTTTTGAACGCGCTTACTTTTCCCTCAAAGGTTCGGTGAGTGATTTCGATGGTGCGGAGGGTCGGGAGCGATATATGGCCACGAGGTTTCCCTCGGGCCCATCGACCAAGGCCCCATATTTCGACTGTTGAATAGGCATCGTGCACTGCTTGGCGGAAAGCGATAGTTTTTGCTTCCTGGACAACTCTATCGCGTGCGCGAGCAGCGTCCGGGGCATAGTCGAAATCCTCGGGGCGTTTGAAACACATAGCAGCGTACCGCGTTTTGCGAGCGAGCTTAACTGCTGTACGCACGCGATTGGACCACCATGGAACGGCGTGAGGAGAAGGTTTACGGAGAGGAACAGTCGTATGCACTATTTTTTCTTGACACAAGAGACCTCATCGCAATAGATGTCCAGATCTGAAAAGGTAAGGAGTTCGGAGGGAAGCCAGAAATCTAGCTGCAGCCTCAGCCTTGGCGGCTAGACAGTCAGTCTCTTTCCAGACTCTCATTGGAGCAGAGTCCAGCTTTACAAGAGAGACATCGATAGTGAGGCTGATAGTGAGATAATCCGACCCGCGGTCAAGCTGGTTAACTGTAGAGCAACGTATAAGCTTTTCCTGAATAGAAGGGGAACCGAAAGTCGGGTTAATTTTGTTTCTTGGCCTCGAAAGGAGCGAGTTATGAGGCCTGGAGTGGTTAGAAGTTCAAGGGCATGTTGATCAGTGATATCGAGCAGATGGGAAGCAGCGAGGTGCTGAGTCGGGCAGAAGATCCCGGACCAGAATGGATGATGAAAGTTAAAATCGCCCAATACAATTTATTGTGTGTTGGGAGGAGAAGATGACAGCACCCTTAAAGTATCGAGCTGCCCCGAGCGGGAACATGAAGAGTAGGATCCGACTGGGGGGCAGTAGACATTATGGATAGCGAGGCAGCCGGAGGTGAAGTGAAGGTAGAGGGAGCACACGTCGGGCGGGCTAAAGCTTGCAGACCAGGTGTCAAGATCCAGTCTTATTTATCAAAAAGCAAGAACTCTTTAGGCCAGGCTCGTATACAAAAGTGAAAGGAGAGGATGAAGGGGAGTGAGTAGAAGAGGTTTGTCGATTGAACCTAGGTTCCTGAATGGCAAGTATATCGTAGGAGCGTGTATGATGGTCAGCGATCAGAGGAGACATAACCTTTTTTTTTTTTTTTAGTTCTTATACCCGATCTGGCGCCTTTTGGCCCACGCAGGTGTCGACTTCGGTCAGATACAATGATGATATAGTCGTGATGAACATCATGCCTCGGATATCATTTGCAAGAATCACTACGGTTGTGGCAGGCGGCTTTTTCTTCACCCCTACCGAACTATACCATCCGTGAAACTCACTCAAGGGAAACCTCTCAAAAAACCTTGAGTTATCCAGACATGCCACCACCATCATCGTAGCTTCCCTCAGTAAGGTAAGGTCTGCTGGAGTCGAACCAGCGATCTTCTGTCTCGAGTAGAGTAGATGTTCAGGCTACCCAAACCCTACTTGGAAGACCGGCCTGGATGGTATACCACTACACCATCCGACCTGACATAACCTTATTACTAGCATGAACGTTTCTTTTTTTTGTGTTTTACCGTGCCATTACACCCCTAATGGGTCAGACACGCATGAGGCCGGGTGAGATCAGGTTGACTGCTCTACCGCGTCTCACAATAATGACCGGAACCATGCTAGAATACATTCATATGTTGAACACGTCGATCCCAGCAGCCCAGAGAAACAAATAAACAAACTTCAAAGAAAATCTGTCTCGCACCTTTACGCTTCTCCACCTTTCGTCCCCTTGTAAATTTTTTCAAAGTTCGACCTCGACCACTACGCACTCGAGCTAGTTCCCTTCAGTTCTGCCATTTTTTTGCTGGTACCTCCCCCCTCAGCAAAATCTAGCCCCTCTCCTTCTCCAGCGCCCTTAATACCGCCATGCCCAACACCGCCCCTTCGTAAATACCGCTCTCTTGGACGTATTCTATGAATTTCTGCCACCCGTGTGCTCCCAACAAGGTGTGGAGTGCTAGGGCTCTTCATCATCCGCTGATCTGGCGCCATCTGTTTAATGCCCTTCGACCCTGAACTAAATGACTGACCGACTTTTCTCTGCCACTCTCCCACAGTAGTGGTGCAGTGTCGTGGTTCCATCGGCGGTGATACGACGCGAATTCTACGTGCCCGGTTCGGGCTGCGATAAAACGTGCGTATACCGCCCTTGGGAGAGCCAGTTCAGGTGGCTTCTTACGGCGCATCTGTAGCTCAAGGTCCTCATATCTTCTAGGGCAAGCAGAGGACCACCAATCTCTGCATAGATCTTGTGCCAAAGCTCGGGCTCTGCGTCCGGCTGCGGCCAGGGTGAGGGGTCTAAGTGCCTCGGTTTCGATTATTCGGCCTAGCGCTTCTCGTGTCAGTTGGTCTGCTACCTCGTTGCCAGGGATACCTCAGTGGTCCGGTATCCACTTCACATGTACCGGGGCTATGGCGCCTTACACCGCCATTCGGAATCTGCGAACGCGCCAGTATGATGACGTTGTTCTTCCAGTCCGTAAAACTTGTGCCGCTTCAGCATTATCTAGCATGACGTATATAGTCGAGATATGATGGTCGCTGAGGTTCGTGGTGATGGCTTCGAGTGCTGCTATCGTGCTGTGTATTTCCGCGTCATAGACTTCAGCACCTGTCAGGGAGCCAGAGTTGCTAAGCTCAAGGTTTGTGACAGTGCCGCCAAAGTAAACGGTAAAGCCCCAGGCTGAGCGTGACTCAGCTGCACTAAATCCGTCGTTGTAGGCACATAGACAGTCTGTTGGTAGTCGGCTGGGTCATTCCATCGTGGTTCTAGCACCTGTGGCTTTATCTATTCCGCAGAGTCGTGGAAGTAGTGGGTGGGCCTAGACAAGGGTGGCGGAGCCTCTGTTTCAGGTAGCAACCTCGACGTTCTCTGTACTCTGGAGTCGTGAATTTGGTTTGCCGGTTGCCGGCCTCTGTTGGAGGTACGTTAGTCGAGTCTGCGTCTTGCGGACGCTGTAGATTCTAGGGCGCGAAGGCGTAAAGGGTGGTAATCGTCGAGGCGGCGAATTCGGGCTGCAGCTAATAGGCGCCGTTTTTCAAGGAGAACCTTTGCTGGTGGAATTCCAGTTTCTCTTCGGAGGGCCGCTTCTGGCAAGGTTTTCCAAGTCGGTAGAGCCGTGTGGATCCCAGAAATTAGCGCTCGGTCGACCGCCTCAATTTGCATCCGGCAAGAGTTATGTACTTCGCCTCTAGAAGTGTCCCCGGTGGATCCGGGCCACCAAACTTCTGCGGCGTTAAGGGCGATTGGCATTACTACTGTGCGGATGATAGTGGTCACTGGTCCCGGTGAAGGTCCCTGCGTGCACTTGGTGAGTCGGCGAAGGTGCTGGACAACTCGGGTGGTTTTCTTTGTCCATTCGGCGACATGGCTGTGGAAGGTAAGCCGTCTGTCCAGGAACACTCTCAGCCATCCAACAGTCTCGGATTGCTACGTCTCTAAACGTGATTGGTAGGAGGTCTGTGTTACGAGCTCGGGAGCCTAGAAAGTACAAAACTTCCACTTTTGCAGGGTCAAATGCCATGGCGTTTCTCTCTGCCCTGGCCAATATGGTGTCCACTTCGCGTTGAGCGGCCTCAGCTGCTAAAGCTGCTGTTGCTCCTATGTCCAGTACTGCTAGATTGTCTCCATAGCCAAACCTCTATTTGCTTCCACCTGCCACCTCTGACATGTACAAAAGGAAGAGGATTGGAGATAGCGGTGATCCTTGCGGGAGACCGCACTTGAGGTGAATCGCATCGGTGACGCCCCACTCGTATCGGAAGCGTGCAGACCGCCCACGTAGGAAGGAGGCTGTCTATTCAATTGCTTCGAGCGCCTATCCCATTTCTTTCATTCGCCGTAAGTGCCGCCCATGCAGGGTCGCATCAAACGCCCCCTGAACATCTAGTGCCACCAGTACAGTCTTGTGTCGAAAACTGAGTATATGTTCCACGTCGTGGACGAGGCAGGCGATCAGGTAAAGCTCCGATCAATTGCTGAGGTAAATTTTGGCTACTAAGCGCCGTGTGCGCCATTCGCTTTGGGACTAGACGCTCAAGCCCTTTACCAAGGCATGAGAGGAGCGGGATGGGTCGCCATCCTTTTGCTACGCTAAGATGCCGTCCTGGCTTGGGGATTGGGATGCCCTCGGCTAGTTTGAATGTGGCCGGAAAGTGTTTGTGGCGGAGTGACTCTTCGTAGAGAGTTTGTACCGCCTGACCTATCGCCGGCTATGCTGCGCGCAGCAGCCGGACAGTGATGTGGTCAGCGCCTGGAGCCTTGTCGTGGCACGATGTAGCTGCCCACCTAGCTTCTTTCTCAGTGACCTCCGTCGACCATGGTAATCGATTAGCGTCATGCTCTAAGTCTGACAGAGTGTTAGGGACTTCGATATCATTTTCACTCGTGAACCTAGCAAGGAGCATGTCGCGCAGTAGAGTCGCCCGGCGGCGTGGGTCTGATTCAAACCCATTTGAGGTTCAGAGAGGAGCTGTTGCTCCTTGTCGTCTTGGTTTCGCCCACCTTGCCATTCGGTACATGTCGGCGTCAGTTTTGGCTTCCGAGAACTTACGCCGCCAGTATTGGCTTTTAGCCATCTTAACTGCTTGTCGGGATGCTTTTTTGTTGGCTTGATTCCCCAGTGCTCTGTATACGCCTTTTGTCTCCCGGCACTCGTCTGTCCACCATGGTGCTGATTGTCCAGGCTGTGGAGAGCTGCGCTTCCCGGTCGCTTTTATTGCATCGCTTAGAATTTCCACTAAGTCGTTGCCAAGATTGTCCACATCGCTAGCTGTCCTAATCTCTTGTTTTCCAAGGTCTCTGCTCCATTCTCTTACTACCTTAGTAAATTCATCTAATGCATCGTCACTTACTCGGATAGGGTTGTTGAGCCTGATAGTGGCTGCTCCCTTGGCGTTCGGCCGCGGGACATCACCTGAAAGTGTCTTATGGTCCAAGGTGGAGTCAAGATCTGGTGCCACGTCGGCAATGGCCCCGGTGTTGGACCATACTAGGTCGAGGGTGTTGCCCCATGCGTGTGTCGGAACGCCTGGGCTCGAGGCCAGAGTCATGCCGTGCTCAAACATCCACTCTATCAAAATGTGGCCGTCTCCGTGTGAACGCCCTACGAATGGTTGCCACTCTGGGTGTACTGAATTGAAATCTCCACCGATAATCGTTGGCGCGGTGGGGTTCCAAGATAGAAGAGGTGGTAAGGCTACACCTGGGGCCCGATATATTGAGACAAATGTTACATATTCTATCACTACTGCAGCAAAATCCGGAGAAGTGCCACAAAGGAATATTTGCTGGGTAGCTCTCCCTTTTCTGGTGTATATTATTGACCTCGGCCGAGGCGCATTTGTTCCACCATTGTTTGGTGAGTGTCTATCAAACCCAGAATGTGACCTCATGAGCCAGATGTCGTGATTCCTCAACGCCCAAGGTTCTTGGATGAGCGGAACGTCTGTGCCTGCGTCCCAGGCGGCTTGAAGAATGATGTTGTTTGAGGATCCTCCTTTGCCGAGGTTTGCGCGAAGGAACGTGATTGTCGGATGATTGGTTAAACCAGGAGAGTTGTGGTCCCTTACGGGAATTGAGACGGTGAAGGAGTGATGTAATCAGCAGTTGCCTCGGCGGCATTCTGCTTCGCTTCTACTTCTCGTATTATTGCCGACCTATCCTTTTGTCCTCGCAGACGGATGACTGTTAGTTGGTCGTTGGCTCGTGGTATGATCTTTCCATTTGCACGATCTGGGCGCGCCATGTAGCTTGGGTCATCAGCTCTGTGCGGCCCATGACAGTTGATGCAGCGGGAGATCTCTTGTTTGCATGCGTCAAGTTTTTGTTTCAGTGAACCGCATCTGGTATATCTCTCTGCTCTGGAGCAAATCTTTGTCGGATGGTAGCCCCAGTAGCGATTGCATTGGGCGATTCGAGGTTTGCGATGGAATATTGTGAGGCGGCCACTTTCCTCAAATAGTCGCTCTCCAAGTTTAGGGGAGCTTGACGGAAAGTGGATCACCCAGTCGGATGCTGGTCGGTCAATGTTGCTTGCTAAGACTCGGGCCAAAATAGGAGTCACGCCGGCATTTAGAGTGGCTTCTTTCATTACCATTTCCTTGGTGACAGGAATTGCAATGTGGTCAAGCCTAGCTGTCTCGCCTGGTTTCATTGGAACTGTTGAGTTACCGACAGAATGAAGGCGATCTGGGACGTTGGGTGCAAGGATTAAAATCCATTTTGATGCTGCCTCCAGCTTGAGGCCTTGCGTAAGCGGGCCTGCATCAGGGTCTCCGTGTGTTGTCCCGTCCACCTCTCCTACGTCGCTTTCAAGGCAGTGAACTTCCTCAAGAAGACGGTTTCTGGCTGCTTCGTTGGCCGCCGTGATGGCAAATCATGAGTTGACTACTGTGACCATCTGAATGGCCGAGTTTGCGACTCTCAGTTTTGCAGCGAGGCTCAGTTTCACGTAGTATGGCGACATTGATCGCCATAGGTGACCTTCGTGCAGTCTAAGGAAAAGACGTTCGTCGGGTCGGGCGGCATCAGTTCTCTTAGCTCTTTTGGTAGTTTGACCTGGTGGCCTGGAAGTTGTTTTTGGAGGGGCTAGCGGCGTTTGCTTCGGCTTGGTGGCCTGCTTGCGGGACACTTCTGTCCAAGGGCGCTCCTTTGAAGTTTCAGCTAGTGGCTCAGCTTTTGCCCGAGCTCGTCGCGCGGCTGGAGTAGATGGAGGGATTTTGGCTGGGGCGTATGAAGCCTTGGGAGGTTGTCGCTGCGCGCGGGGTTGGGCGACACGGGGGACGACTGGCTGCTGTGCACGTGTAGGTTTCGTATTTGCGGCTGACAGGTTAGTTGATACCAGACGGCCATGTCTACCTGCTAGAATGTCTCCGATCTGATCTTTGAGATCGGCCGCTGCATTTTCAGTCTCCCGTCGCAGCTCTTTGTCTGTAATCTCGTCCAATAATCTGCAGAATCTACTGATTATAAGTCTGGCCTCTGTTATGCGCTGTTGCAGCTTATGGGCCTCGGCATCAAGGAATTCGTTCATGCTCTTTTCGAAAGAACTTGGTTGCGTGGTAAGGTTGTAGTTTAATGATGAGGTGGTCGGCCGGATGTCGATCAGGATGAAGAAGGGGGCGCCAACTCTCGCTCTCTTGAAAAAGTTGGGAGGGTATAGTAATGTGTGAACTGTTGGGTGGTGACCAGAAGTATTCTTCTGGAACAGGCCAATTTATTCGAGGAAGGGGGATATCCATTTAAGGCATATCAAATTTTTGTTGATACGAGTTCCAAGGGTTGGTTTTACTAGCATGAACGTTGTATTGGAGAATGTTGAGTTTATTCATCAAGTGACATCTGAGAAGAAGACGTTTGAGTCGGCGTAGTAGAGGCGGATATTTCTACTGGAGCCTGAATTTCGGATTGATTTAGGTGAGTTGTTGAGGGGCTTTGCGAAGCAATAAAGGGGTTTGGGACTGAGAGAAAAATGGAGTCATCGGCAGCAGTTGGAAAGCTGATTGGGTGCATTAGTCGGGCAGCGACTTCGAGCCACGAAGGTCGTCCCCTGGGTCGCTTTTTGGCGGGCCTGACCTCAGTCCATTCTAGCTCGGATACTTGGAGGGTTGGGGCGGTAGAAGTAGGGAGAATTGGTGCGTTGGATTTATATCTTACTGGACGGGAAGCATAAGCCTGGCGTGCTCTAATGACTTCTTTGGCTCTCGTTGGGCATTCCTTCGCTCAAGCAGTGTGGCCTGTTGTCCCACAGGCGTGGCAAGCTGAGCCTCTGCCGGTTTCTTTGATAGTGCAATTTGACATCGCGTGCGCGCCAGCGCAAAAACCATAGCGTACAGGTTCGCGGCAGAATTTGGCAGTGGTGCGGTAATACTTTTGACAGCGGAAGCAGCGAGTGACTTTTCAATCCTCCGAGTAAACTTCGCAAGTCTGAATTTCTCCTTCGATTATCAACCCGTGGTGAATTAAAGCATTGGCCTGGTCTTCTGAAGCGAGAGTGATTATCAATGATCTAATTTAAAGACCAAGTCGTTTAACTTTTGAAGGCCAGCCTCAGCGAAGAAAGTTAATTTCGAGTGGCCAGTGAGGGTTCTGTAGCTTGAGGTATGCGGCCGTAGCCGGTAAGTCAGAAAGTTCGATTGCTATTGTAGGGATGCCATGTGCAAAAACAGGAAGTCACCGAGACCTAGCGGAACAATCTGGCCCGAATAAAGATCTAAATCTGGTATCATTTTCGTAGAGATTTTTCTTCGCCGCAGACGCAGAGGTCAGGTGAATGTCACCACAAGGGGGTTTCCGGGCCGCGATAACTCATGCTGAGGGGTTTCCAAGGGCTTCAGTGGTCTCGTGGACAATGTCAGCACAAGTTGCATTTTTCAGTGATTCGGTAACAACAGTTGGTTTGAAGGTAAGTTCTCTTGTTACACGAGGAGACACATTTGCTTCGTGTTATAAAGGGGTAGAGATGGAGTTGAGAGCTGTTGCATATGACTGAACCGGGACACCTGTCTGATGAGATTTTAATTGAAGTCACGAGGTTACCTTGGAACCTAAACTGGGGAGGGGAGATAAATAATGATAGGATAATAGGGAAGAACTTAGTAGATAAAGATAGAATGAAGTCAAGTCGAATATAATGGTAATAGAGATGTATCAATAGATATGAAGTAAAGAGGTTCTTCTCTCCTTTTCTCCCAGACGCCCTAGACCCCTTTGTGTACATAGACGTAGTATCCTAGTAACAACTTTCGACGCAATACAGATATTACACTAGTGCCGTTCCGTTCCATGAGGAAATGCTAAGTGTTGTTGTTGTTGTTTGCTGTAGTTGTGGTCACCCGTGACAAGGGATAATCCGAAACACAATATAGATGTGTTTTACTACAAACAGACAATAATTGATGGGCTGATATTAGTTTGTCCGACGCGTCATATTGATAAGGGTGAAATTTCATTCCCACAACACCTGATATTTTTTGTATAACGCGATCAGTTTGTTCACTGACGAGTCGGCGAAGGTCGAGATTGACGGAAGGGACTAATTGCGGCGTGTTGTTCTTTGTACGGAGAGTATCAATGGCGAGAACTAGAGCGCGTTTCACGTCAGAGTTAGTAGGGTATGAGGAAGCATGCGTTTCGAGAATAGAGATAGCTTTGTCGGCGGAGATTGCCTTGGAGTTGATTACTCGAGATGGGAGGGCTGTCGCATTGGCAGAGGTCGCGACAGACGAATCAACTTGGGTTGGCTTGTTTGGAAGGAGCATCTTCTTATGATGAGAAGATGGATGTTGGATGAGCCTGATATATTGATAGCAGTAATTAGATCTGAAAGTGGCATAATAATCTGTATGTACCCATGATTTGAGTTGTGGAGAGGAAGTACATCCCCAATAAGCATTGAACTTGATCTCTTGAATCCCTACAATAGGTTTTGCGATATATTTGATGAAATTTAAGTTGTATTGATATTAGTTTGTGATTGCTGTATCTTGATTCAAATGCGGAACAATTTTTTTGAAGGTTAGCGCCCTTTACAGGTTAGTGTAACGCACATTCAGTAAAACAATCAGGAGTAGAATCTTCGCCGGAAGTACATGGACGAATAACAGCAGTACATGTATGTCAGTAAGGAAGTTGTGTGAAGCTGCGCTGATCAGAGCCACGAAATTAGTGTTGAGTATGCTTCCAAGGTTCGAGACAAAGGATTAGTTTGAGATTTTCCTCTTTCTTTGCGCGGATGATAGATAACTGACGACTAGAAGAACACCTGCGTTGGTCAATAAGTCTCAATTTTCAGTAAACTGGGGATTGCAAAAAAGCCAAAGCTAAACTGGTTGAGCGTAGAGCGACGTTCACCGGAAACATGCATGGACTCGTAGAGCTACGTGTATTATATCCGGTGTGATACGCACCTTACGCCCATCTATTCGCGGGACAGAGCGGTTCGGCCAGCAGGTGACGACCGGAGAGCCACGAACCATAGTGAGTGAGTGAGTGAGCGGCATCGCAATAGCTCATGGTTTGCTGTATTTAGACGGAAATACATGTATACAGTATGGTTAATATGACGAGTCTGTTTAGTCTCCGTCTCCTTTTCTAGCCTAATGAGCCTACATATTGGCAAGATATCGCACCGTGAATTCATCTCCACGCCTCGAGATGTGCCTTCTCAAAGACGTCTAGGTGCGATGCGATATACGATTGCTGTCTCTATTGCATGAATAACGGTGATAGCAATCACAGCTCTGCTGCATTTAAGGGAACTTAGTTGGTAGTAGGGAAGGTGCTTCGTGTTCATGTAGTACTTGTGGGGGTTTATGTATGAATGCATCATATTTGAGCTCGCGACTTTTTCCCCGAAACCTCCTGTCTAAGCTCTTGAATCACGTCGTTTGACCACTAAATTTCGTCCAAGGTATCATTTTTGCCCAAGGATATCATGTTTAACGTGAGGGATGTTTTAACACACCCTTGTATACATGAGAAGTTGATTATCTGGCCTACGAGAAATTCATAGATTGTGTGTAGAGATTACATTTGTTCTTTGATTACGTTGAACAAGAAGCTTCTTAACCTTTTTTGGGTTTGTTGATGGCGCTGACGACTATTTGAATTTGATTTCATTGATCTGTTGTGGCGCCTTTAGTGGCTCATGCAGCTAAAAAATCCTTTATCTACAGGAGGAAACCTTTCGATAAAAACCCCCTAAGCTACAAGTCTAGAGACTGCGTTGTTTTCAGTTTACCTTCAAGAAGCTCGTTCACACTGTTATAGTCAGTGTGGATTCTGTCTATTCCCTCTCTTGCCTCGTCTTGTCTTATCTTGGTTTGCTTTCATTTTTGTTTCGACGCACCCAGCAAGCCAAAACTGTTCTATCCAACCTTCTCTTTGGATCCACGGTGAGATGCGTGCCATGTCTTCAGGGCTGGTCATCATAGTTTTGAAGGATCTATTTGTCGACTGTTTCATAATTTCTCCTTTACCTTTAGCCCACTTTGGACACGTCATGACCATATGCCTGACGTTTTGCGACAGATATCCACACTGACATGCAGGGGTTTCGACTCTAGGGACTTTCCTGGGTATAGGTAAGAATTGAGCCCGATATGCTCACTTCTTAACTGAATGGCATTGCTGCTTTGGGCCCTGTTCGCTGACGACTACTGTGTGAGAGTGCAAGTAGTTGGACAATCGTAGTAATTAACCGGCTGATTCGGACGAATAATAGTCATGTCCGAAGGTAGGAAGGACGGATATTAAGGACATGTACATGTACTAATAATAATTATTAATATTTTTCCTTGACCAAAAAGGAAAGGTGACCCCAAGATAATAATATCTAAAATTAAATTAGATCTTCGGGCCCGACCGTCGCACTAATTACATATACTCGCGCTCAGGGATCCACAATCTATATAGCCTTTTATTATACACAAGGATCTATAGCTGGGCTCATCCTAGGAAGTATTTTGAGCTAAGCTATAACAAATTTAGTGTCTGATGCCTGAGCAGGGATTTACCTGTTTACCTTCGCTTATTCTTTGCGAAGACTCTTCACCAAGAAACAATGATGGCGCAAACAGCGAGCCATCATCGTGGTGAGTGATATATTAGCAGCCCTGTTGGATTGATTCGCACCCCGACCATCGCTTATACCCTGTAAATTAGGATACTGCCGCGCTAAAAATAAATAAGTTAGGTAAGAGTAATAGTCACTTAAATA